>LPNX010786652.1:694805-715048 GCA_001517045.1 Pseudotsuga menziesii
AAATGGCACATACCTCCTCCAATTGTGCCCAAAAATCCAAATCAAATTGCACCGTTCGAGCAATGGCTTGCCCATCTTGTTTGGTGCTATAGACACAAGATGCCCACTCATCAGAAAAAAACATCCGCTGCAACTCCATCATAACCTTATGCATAGACTGAAGAGAAATGAAGGAAGTGGCGAATCGTGTGATTGCAGGCTGCATCAACTCCTTGTTTCCTGTGAAGCGTCTCATAAGTGAAAGAACATATGTATGATTATATATATATTTTGTCACATTCCGAGCTGAATCAATGACTTCTTTGATCCAAGAAAGTTTTCCCATGTCCTCTAGCATCAAATCAATGCAATGGGTAGCACAAGGAGTCCAATACAAGCTCGCATACCTCTCCATAAGCATCCTCCCAGCAGCATTGTCCGTAATGACTTGGACAACATATTGTGGCCCTATCTCTTGGATAAACTTATCCAACAAATCACATAATAAGCGTGCATCTTTAACATAGGGAGATGCATCGACAGATTTGATAAAAACTGTCCCCCTGGGACAATTGACCAAGAAATTGATAAGGGATCTGCCCTTCCCATCAGTCCATCCATCCGACATAATAGTGCAACCGGTGACCGCCCATGACTATTTGAGCTCATCTAATCTCCGGGTGCAATCAACCTTCTCCTCATCAAGGAGTCTCCCTCTCAAATCATTATAGGAAGGCCCCCTATAATCTGGACCAACAGTGCCAGCAGCTTCAAACATGGCATGATAGTAGGGGTTGTTTTTGGCGATGTTGAAAGGCACATCACCCCATTGAAAACATTTTGTCACAAGTCTATCCGCCTCATCCTTCTCCCTTTGTTTGAGCATGGTTCGAACAGAAGGTTGCCTCGAATGCGATGCCACATGAGGTGAGGCTGAAGAAGGCACAGTAGAATGTGGGGGTCTTGTAGATGAGGAGAAGGAATGCAAGTCACTTGTGCCCCCCATGGTTCGTGACTGTGTTCTAGATGCAAGTTCGTGTCTGAATTCCTCTTTCTCGTCCCTCTTCTTAGCCATGTCAAGAATGGATTGGTTTGCAATCCGCATCACTTCTGGGGTAACAGCAGGACAAACATCCACTTCATGCCCAGCAATTTTGGCAAGGTGGTATTTCAAGCGGCTAATTCCACCAGAAATATCCTTCCCACATAGTTTGCAATTCAACTTTTGCCGATTATTAGGGTCAATTGGCTGCCCATACTCCCACATTGGATCCAATGGCTTTGGCATTGTGTCCACTGTCACCTATGCCACATTGCCACAACAAACAAACAAAAATGAATCAATTTTAAAATGTTCTTCTTTAAAATTTTGATTCTTGAAAACAATGAAATTATTAAAAATTTAAAACATTCAAATTTCAAAGAAATGGGGAGGGTGGCCTACCTAAAACCCTATAGGCTATGATTGTAATGGCAAATCTACACCCTACACTAAATCTAAACCTAAACCCTACCTTGAATCTACATTAACCAACAAATCTCAAACAAAATAAAAAATAATGAAAGTTTAGAGTTAAGAATACATACCTGATTAAATGCTATGGAAACTTGATTGCCCCCTTCCTCTCTTGTAGAAGATCGCCCAAGATCGCCTAAATCGCCAGAGCTCCACTTCCTCCAAGCAAAAAATCCAAATGAATGAAAAAAACCCGGCCGCGGACTCTTATCGGCGATTTTTTTTAATTTTTGGGTAGCAGGCCAATATATTCCATCGACTCGCGATATTATCGGAATATATCGCGATATATTCAAATGTTGCGATAAATTAAAAATGTCGGAAAATATCGCGATATTTTAACGGCAATATATCGTCGACCCTATCATCTCGCGATATATCGCCGATATATGTAACTATGTCAGACAACACTCAACCTTTTACAAATTCAAGCCTACAAAGTTTATGATAAATTATTAAATTTTAGGTTTGTACACCCACAACCTAGAGACTAAACTACATAATGACATAAAATAACAATAAAAATGTGCAATTAGGCTACACGAAGTGCAAGTTGAGGCAAAAGGAGCGCATCATGCCCCAACTAACCCCAACAGATGCCTTTCCCTCAACACCCTCCCTTTTTAACAATGTAGGCTTCTTCTTTAAGGGTTAATGTTTATGGATCTGGAGACAAAGAAGGGTTTTGCATCAAAACAATATGTCCAAGTGGGAAAAATGAGGTGTGCTAAGATAGGTATGACAACCCTTACACATGCAATCACCTCTACAAAGCAAAATATGAGCGTGGCCAGGTGCCCCAATGATTTGTCTCATGTCAACCGGACACCCACCGAAAGAGTAGTTCGCAGAACCACAAGGTCAACACCTCCTTGATTTGGAAACCAAGGAGACCTACCATGACTTGACGAAAGGTATTTAGCCCCCAAATCAACACTCTACACAATATAGCCCCCAAAACATGGCCTTTACAAAAGAAAAAGAAACTCCTCACTCTGGTATATTTGGAAGGAATGCTTCAGACACTCTGAGGCATAATATGCTTGATGGTAGAAAACCCATAAGGGTTAGAGGTAACAAATATTTCTTTTACTTGCATTTAGTAGTTTGTAGGAAGATTGTTTCCTACATGAATGTTTAATTGATGTGTTTATCTTGATTGTTGCTACCTCTTGATTTCGTATTGGTTTTATATTCACTAAATGTTTTACGAATATTGTGATGAAGCTTGTGCATGGATAGATTGTTGGGTCCTCTTGAAATTTGTAGGTCTCTAGGGAACACCACCAGAAATGCCCAGTAGCTCAAGAGAAATGAAATACAATAGTTATCAAGATCTCAAGTGCTCAATTCTCTAACAACCATTACAAATGGGGGAGCCTTGTTTATATAATGTTCTAGTCTAAAAACCTCCAACATTAAAGATTAATTTCTAGGATACAACCCTAGATCTATCCTAGGAAAAGATAAACAATGACTATCTCTTAACTAACTTTCATAGATAGGGTCAATAGTGCTTAAAATATAATTGTCAATGCCACATGTATACATCTCCAAGCTAGACACATCCAACAAGTAGGTGAAATCTCGAATATGGACACAAAAACCAATGAAATCCTCCAACATCCTCCTAGGAAGATTGAAAGCAAATCGACCTCTAACAAACTCTTCAACAAGTGTGCCAACGACCCCATGTGTGGCATGCGTGACCTCTGCAATGGAGACTTCCGATAAAAAATGTGATAAAAATGGTTAATATGAGCTCTCCAAAGTATAAGCAATCCTCAAAAGATGTGCCAATGGTTATATCCCCATAGTGAGGTATCAAACCTCAATCTCCTCATAGAAACACATGAAAGAGAGAAACCACTATTAGATTTTTATCAATTAGACAATATGATCCTAGGATCTTATCTGAGAGAATAACATGCACAACAATCAATCACAAGAGACAATAGACACAAAGATTTATCCTTGGGGAAACCATAAAGGAAAAACCCCGCAACTTCTTCGGAGATAGAATGAGCACCAATGGCAGCAGTAAAACCCAAAGACAGAAGGATGATCTCCAATAGCTGTTCTCTCTCTCACTTGAGCGAGCTTCTTCTCTCTTCACCTATGCGCTATAGCTGGGTGAGTGTGTGTGATAAATAGAGAGGCTCACTCTCTATTTATACTAGTTTCTGACTTGACAATAACTTACTAGGGCCGACTTCTCTAGGAGAGTCTCATAGGCCTAGTGCCCCACAACTGTGGGGACTTTATCCTCGAATTACAAAGGAGCGTTAATCTCTATGACTTTACATGACTTGATTACATTAATGAATCTTTCGATAGGAACATCGGGGACCAATGAAATACAATATATGAAATATACAAGTGAATACATTCCGAAGTTACAAATACATCAACACTCCCTCTTAATTAGGAAGGTATTCTCTTCACACAATTCATCAGCACAAGTCTTCTTCTCTGGATCAACATTGGATCATCATCAAAGCTGGATCATCATCATCATCACTGCTTCCGCTATCTCGATCAAATGGTGCTATCTCTCAATTCTTCTCATCACAGGAGGTTCTACAGAGCCAACCCTTTTTCATGCTGGTTGTAGGCCTAGCCTCCATGTAGGTCTTCATCAATAGAGCCAGCCCTTTTTCATGCTGGATGTACCTCTACAGAGCTGGTCCTTTTTCATACTGGATGTAGGCCTCTACAGAGCCAACCCTTTTTCATGCTGGATGTAACTTCACAGAGCTAGTCCTTTTTCATACTGGATGTGTCTCTGTAGAGCCAGTCCTTTTTCATACTGGATGTAGGCCACTACAGAGCCAACCCTTTTTCATGCTGGCTGTACTTCCATAGAGCCAACCCTTTTTCATGCTGGATGTGGGTCTCTACAGAGCCAATCCTTTTTCATACTGAATGTAAGCCACTACAGAGCCAACCCTTTTCATGCTGGATGTACTTCCATAGAGCTAGCCCTTTTTCATTGTTGGATGTGGGTCTCTACAGAGCTAGTCCTTTTTCATGCTGGATGTAGGCCACTACAGAGCCAACCCTTTTTCATGTTGGATGTACTTCCATAGAGCCAGCCCTTTTTCATGCTAGATGTGGGTCTTTACTGAGCCAGCCCTTTGTCATACTAGATGTAGGCCATGCCCTATGCAGGGTCTTCCGCTACAGAGCCAGTCCTTTTTCATACTGGATTTAGATCTCAGCACTTTTATCTGACCATGGAAGGAACCAATCCTTCCACCATGTCAAAAGGGCTCAACACTTACATCTGACCATGGGAGGAACCAATCCTTCCACCATGTCAGAAGGGCACAACACTTACATCTGACCATGGGAGGCCCCGCCTACCACCATGTCAGAAAGACACAACACTTATATCTAACCATGGGAGGCCTCGCCTACCACCATGTCAGAAAGGCACACGGACTCATCACTTCTCCTTGGAAGGAACCTCTATTTGGAGAACACCAAGCTTCTCCCGAAAGTACTCAAACTTCACTTTGGCTAATGGCTTGGTCAACACATCAGCTATCTGTTTGTCCGTCGCAACACACTGGAGCTTCACTGCTCCCCTCTGCACCATATCCCTGATATAGTGGTATTTGATCTCGATATGCTTTGACTTGTCATGGAACACTAGGTTCTCCGACAACTTCACACAGTTCTGGTTGTCGCAATATATACAAGTAGCATCCAACTGGAGATCAAACAAATCAGGCAGTAGCTTCCTCAGCCATACTGCCTCACAACTAGCCGAACAAGCTGCGACATGCTCTGCTTCGGCTATACTTAGTGCCACGCAGGATTGCTTCCTGCTAAACCAAGAGATCACACCTGATCCCATACTGAAGCAACACCCAGAATTGCTCTTCCTATCAATTGCACTACCTGCCCAATCTGAATCCACATAACCCTCTAGGTTGATCTTCTGATTCACCTCATACTTGAGCTCATAATCAACTATACCCTTTAGGTACCTCAGAATATGCTTTGCAACAATCAAGTGAACATGTCTTGGATCTGTCAGGAACTGGCTCAATGTGTTCACAACAAAGCAAATATCTGGTCTTGTATTCTTCAGGTACATCAAGGACCCAATCATCTGACGATACATCGTAGCATCAATCGACTCTGATGAAGCATCACTCAATAGCTTCAGGTTCGATGCCATAGGTGTGGTCATGGCCTTGCAGTCTATCATCTCAAACCTCTTCAGGATCTCTACTGCATACTTCCCTTATCCCAGGGAGATTCCATCTGCATTCTGCCACACCTCCATGCCTAGAAAATAATGCATCATGCCCAAGTCCTTCATCTCGAACTCAGTAGCGAGCTTCCTCTTTGTGTCAGCAATCAACCCATCCTCACCTGTTACAAACAGGTTATCTACATATAGTAGGAGTATCACTTGGTTCCCTTCTTCAGCCTTGTAGTAAAGGTTGGAATCCGCTTTACTCTTGGTAAAGCCTAAACTAGTCAAGAAGATGTCAATCCTGCCATACCATGTCGTGGGTGCCTCTTTCAAACTGTATAGGGCTATCTTCCCTGTCATGTGTCTCAAAACCGAGTGGCTGCTCCACACACACTTCCTCTTCTGCTACACCGTTCAAGAAAGAAGTCTTGACATCCATTTGGTGTATCTTCCATTTCATCACTGCAGCCAGAACAAGTATTGATCTGATGGAAGTGTATTTGGCTACAGGTGCAAAAGTCTCTTCATAATCTATTCCTTCTTTCCGGGAGAAGCCACCAGCCACAAATCTTGCTTTATATTTCTCTATGCTACCGTCTGCAGCATGCTTGATCTTGTAGATCCACTTGGAAGTCATAATAGACTTCTCTTCTGGTCTTGGGCAACATCCCAAACATCATTCTTCATGATCGACTGGTACTCCTCGATCCTAGCATCCTTCCATTCTTTATTTTCTGCTACTTCCTTATTGTTGGAAGGTTCTTTATCAATGATGTCACATAATAGGGCTTCATAACCAGAGTAGGACCTAGTTCTTTTCTTCTCTCTGTGCATTTCTTCTGGAGCCCCATATCTTTGTGCACCTTGGATAGCCTCTCGTACCCATGCAGGTTTCCTCTTGTGAGGATTCTTCTCCTGGGGTGGATCTACAAGTTCCTGGGGTTCTTCTATTTCTCGATCTTCTTCTTGAGTTGCATCGTTCAGAGTTGTATCTTGAATCCTGGGTGCTTCTGGTTCTTCAGAGTCTTCAGCAGGTCTCTTTCTGGATTTGTTGTAAGCTGAGTCTTCATCAAATGTTACGTCCATGCTGATGTCAATCTTCTTGAATCCTGGGTAGTATATTCTGTAAGCCTTCGAGCTTTCACTATATCCCACAAATATACCCTTCTTTCTTGAAGGATCTAATATTTGTCCTCTATTCTTTCGGAATGTGTATGTACACTAGACAGCCAAGTATTCTGAGATGAATGACTTCGGGTTTCTTGCCGGAGAAGACTTCTTCTGGTGTTTTGTTCTCGAGTACTCTATGTGGAGTACGGTTCTGTACATACACAGCTGTTCTAACAGCTTCTGTCCAAAGATGCATGGGAAGATCTTGATCATGATGCATTGCCCTTGCAGCTTCCATGATCGTTCTATTCTTTCTTTCTGCAACCCCATTCTATTGTGGATTATATAGAGTGGTCAACTCACTCTTAATCCTTGAATCTCTGCATAATTCTTTGAATTCATTTGATGTGAATTCTCCGCCATTGTCTGATCGAAAAGTCTTGATTTTATTTTCTGTGTGGTTCTCAATCAAGGCTTTGAACTCTTTGAACTTGCTGAATACTTCATCTTTGTTTTTCAAGAAGTATATCCATGTCTTCCTAGAAAAATCATCAATGAAAGAAACATAGTATACATACCCACTCAATGAACTGGATGACATCGGACCGCATACATCGGAGTGGATGATTTCCAAGATTCCTTTTGCCTTGCTCTCGCTACTTGGAAATGTCTTCTTTGTGTTCTTTCCTTTCGCACATCCTTTGCAGATACCTTCATGTTTTGCCTGTATTTCTGAAAGATCTTCAACAACTTTGCTTGCAAGTGGTAGTGCTCTATAGTGCACATGTGCAAGCCTTCTGTGCCAAAGTTCATTTGGCTCTACTGAGTCATGCACCAAGGCTTGTTCTGGTTGGCCCTTTAGCTTGTATAATCCTCCCTCTTGCTCTCCAATCACAACTACATCATCTATAGTCTTTCCCTTTGGCCACATAAAGACTTGGCCATCTACAAATGCAACCCTCATTCCTTTTGCATCTAATGCAGAGATGGAGAGGAGCTTCTTCTTTAGTCCTGGTACAAACAAGACATCCTTCATCTTTATAGACTTTTTGGATTCTAGCTTATAGGAGGATTCACCACTACCTTTTATGGTATACTGGTAGTCATCCCCAAGTTTCACCTTATGGGATGACTCATGTTCTGATAATTTCACAAAGGATTCTTTGAATCCTGTCATATGCTTGGAAGCCCCACTATCTATGAGCCAATCATTGCTTCCATGTGTGACAGTTTCCCGTGAGAGCGGAAATCAAAAGATATTCTTCATCACTAGAAGAGTCTTCTTCTTTGACTCTCTTTCTTGGAGGTTCATCATCCTCTGTAGTGTGAGCATGATGTCTTCGTTTGTAGTTCTTCTTTTGGGAGCCACCTTTGTTTTTGGGACAGAATCTGGACATGTGTCCTTTCTCATCATATGTAAAGCATCGAATACTAGATATATCTTTTCTACGGTTATTCTGATGTGAATGCTTACCTCTGTGATGATAATGGTCTCTTTTGTTTTTCTTGGTATGTATTGTGAGAGCTTGATCTTCATTTCCCATCTTTTCTTCTCGAGCTACTATTCGAGCTTCTTCTTGTGAGCATTCCTCCCACAACCTACTGAAGGTGACTAACTTTCTTCTAACACAAATCCCTTGAATGAAGGAGTCCCATGACCTAGGGAGACCATTCAAGGTGGTCATCATAATTTCTGCATTCTTTACTTCTTCATCTACTGCTTCAAGTTGTTCTTTGATCTGGGAGACCCTTGTGAAGTATGACTGTATGGTCTCCGCATTCTGGATCTTCACATTCTTCAACTGGTTCCTCAAATTCATCTTCTGATTTATGTTCTTTCCTTCAAATAGCTTGGTCAAGGCTTCAAACATCTCTTTAGGTGTCTTTAGGGAGGACACCTGTGGTACGAGGTGATCCTTGATTGAATCAACAATAATCCTCTTGGCCTTGATCAAGTTCTTCTTGTGTAAGGCCTTAGCCTCATCTCCCTCTGGAACTGGAACCTCTTCACTGATGTAAGAGTCCAACTCATTTTCTTCCAGAACTAGTGAAATCCTATACTTCCATGCTCAGAAGTTATCAACTCCTTTAAGCTTTTCATCAAGCTTGGTATGATGAGACATCTTAAGTGAGAAACTCAAATGGAAATGCAAAAGATTTAGATCTTACCAATTTGAGAAGCTGAAAACTGGATCTGGAGCTAATCTTTTGCAGCGCTGGTTTTCTGGTTCCAGGGAAAATTAGGGTTTGACTTTCTCGGAGTTCTACTCAACCAAAAACCTCAATTTTTGTCTCTAAACTTCGATTTTGAGGAGGAGATCAATCCTGTGCTGGGCTCACTCAAAAATTCCACTTCTGTGAAAAGCCCTAATTTCCCGATGCAGTGGTAGGTCAAAAATTGAAAAAGCGTAGAATTAGATTCTCCTTCGATAGAAAGATGCGCCCTTCAATGGAAAGTCAGCCTAGCCTCCTTTTGCTGATGGATTGTGGAGAGAGACCCAAAAAGTAAGAAGCTCAAGCTTTTGTAGCTGCACAATGTCTTCTTCTCAAGTTAGCTCTGATACCATGTTGGATTTTTATCAATAAGACAATATGATCTTAGGATCTTATCTGAGAGAATAACATGCACATCAATCAATCACAGGAGACAATAGACACAAAGATTTATCCTCGGGGAAACCTTAAAGGAAAAACCCTGCAACTTTCTCGGAGATAGAATGAGCACCAATGGCAGCAGTAAAACCCAAAGACAGAAGGATGATCTCCAACAGCTGTTTTCTCTCTCACTTGTGCAAGCTTCTTCTCTCTTCACTTATGCGCTATAGCTGGGCGAGTGTGTGTGATAAATAGAGAGGCTCACTCTCTATTTATACTAGTTTCCGACTTGACAATAACTTACCAGGGCCGACTTCTCTAGGAGAGTCTAATAACCTTAGTGCCCCACAACTGTGGGGACTTTACCCCCGATTTACAAAGGAGGGTTAACCTCTATGACTTTACATGACTTGATTACATTAATGAATCTCTCGATAGGAACATCGGGGACCAATGAAATACAATATATGAAATATACAAGTGAATACATTCTGAAGTTACAAATACATCAACAACCACCACTATAGAGAAAGGGGATGCCCCTTCAAATCCAATAAATAATTCAAGGTGCCTCAATATATGTGCAACTAAGTTGAGCTCTCCACCTTATGAAGCCTCTAACCTCATATCAATGTATAGGTGTGAAAAGTGACCCATGAAGCTAGTGAGCTCCATAGGAAAGTTGAGCATGAAGTCAAAAGGAGTCCATCCACCATTAATTCTTTGTAATCACTATCCAAATGTGTGCACAAGATGAGTGCTCCACCTAGGATTAGATATATATGATATGATAATATGAACAATGTGTAAAATACACCCATAAGTGCTCGAGCTCTCAAGCTAGATGGCCCCAAGCATAGAAGGCACACTATCAATATGTCTCCACACCATGTTGTAATTGTATAAATTGGTTGGTAAAGTTGGGCACACTATCAATATGTGAGAGAAGGCATACAAGTGAACCATCTTCATGTGTAATAATAGTGACCCAGTGTTACACGGGGACACGTTCCCCAGGGTTGAGGGCACGCCCCCCTCGCTCCCTGTGCCCCGGGGACTTGGGGGTTCCTGGTGAAACGTTTCTCCTCGTCCCCAATTTGGTGAAACTTGAGGAAATGCAGAGGGGAGCTCGTCCCCCTAATCTCAAGCGTGCACTAGTGAAGGGGGGGATTCGTAGGCACTCCTCCCCGAAAATGGGTTGCGCCTAAACACTAGATAGAGCTCAAAAGAAGAACGGATCAGGGGGGTGCTTGGACACTAGATATGCAACGTGTTTGTCTATTGAATGTAGTAATGGTAATATCATTTTCTATCCTTTTACTTAAATTTTTAACATTACCATTAATTGTTTTGGGATGTTTGAGAGTGGTTCCAACCTCATCGGAGTTCATATGCAAAAAGTAGAATTTTAGATCCCATTTAGAACTCAAAAGACTTAAGAGTTTTCAAGATTTTAGGATTGCAACGTTTTTACTAGATTCTATCATGTATGAGGTGAAGGGATTGGCATTTAATCAAGCACGTGAACCTCTCTATGTACCTTGATGTTGATTGTTGAACTCCTCTATCATGACGTTAATCAAAATGTACCCTTTAGTCAAGCAAAATCACTTATTAAGCATGGGAATTTTTTTCTAATTCTACCTTAATTTAACGCTTGGATTAGGAAGTTTCATCAAAATCATATGGTGTTGAGTAATGTCCTTTGAGGATGTAATATCCCAGATACGAATATTCTACCGTTTTCTATTCTAGGGCTTGCTTAAAGCCTCCAGATTTACAATGATACTGAAATAAACTCGCATGCAAAGTGTCGGGCAAATGGCCCTATTTTATAGCTAACTAGGGCAGAGATTTACGGAGAACAGATCAACACTTACCACTGATAATCCGGCTGATAATGCTCCAGATATAATATGCATGCATCGAGAACTGATCTGGTGAAGGACTGGTGCTCCTTTCCTCCGGTGTTACCGCCCAGTAGCACGGACCCCTCAATCAGCTAAAGGTGACGTTTTTGGTGAAGGAGCTGTCTGATGAAGGTGAGGATTTGTCGGAATGAAGGTCTTCCTGCGCCAGAGAGATTGACTAGAGCATGCAGAGGTTCTAACCTCTCTAAGCAGGCTAGCGAACTGGTTTACTGGTTTAGTTGCTCACGCCCCCAGCTACACAGAACTGATGAGAACTGCTCCGGATGAGCAAACTGGAAGCTAATGATCACCTGGTACTGAAGGATGATCTTGCTGATGAGAATGGTGCCAGTATTTAGAAGATAAACGGAGATCTGGAGACCCAACGAATGCTTTGGGGTTTTCCAGCTCAAACCCCCACACCAACTGTACACGTGTCCTTGCAAACAATCTTCTGATGGGTGCCGAATAGCTGTATATGGATAAATAAGATGAAGAACTGATGGTGGACCTCGATGGCCTACCCTGAAGGAGACTAGGGCAGATATTTCACTGTCGAACCCTCGTTAGCTGAAGACGCTGTCTTCAACCCCAACTACCGTGGCCGCACGCTGTGCTGCTACTCAAAAGCTCCAAAACAATAATAATCATAAGTGTCCTTCTCCTTTCACTTTACCTTTCTTTTATAGCTTTCAATTGCGAATAACCTAACTTTTGACCTAATTAGGTCACTTTAACTTCTAATTTGCAGTTGACTTGCATGCAGGTGCATGGAGACTCAATCGGGTGCATGCATCATGAAATAGTAGTCAGATGTCATGCATGCAGGTGGCCTTTGGCTCTGGCGGCCCCCGTCTACCCAATGATGATATAATATTGATGCCATAGATCTTCCTATATGGCATCAGTCCACAGCTGATTCCCTGACTGTTAGTGACTGCTCGAACCTATGGGAATCATGTAGGTTAGCGAGCTGGTCCTCAATGCCCAAGCAGAAGAGGACATTACAGTCCTCCCCGCCCGAGTTTGCTTGTCTTCAAGCAGCTGTAAAGCTGGCTACTGTAATACCTGTTCGGCCTCCCAAGTGGCCTCCTCTATAGGCCGATCTTTCCATTGAACCAAGTAGTCTTTGATGATTCCTGTTCCTCAGTTTCCACTGTCGTACCTCTAGGATGCGCTCAGGAATCAGAATCAATTGCCCCTCATCATCAAGGGGGGGCAGCTCAGAAGATGTAACAATTTGCTGATCGATTGCCTTCTTGAGGTTGGACACATGAAATACGTTGTGAATATTGCTCTTTGCGGGTAGTTCTAGCTCATAGGCTACCTCTCCAACCTTCCGGATTATCTTGTATGGACCATAGAAGCGAGGTTTGAGTTTTTCCGCTCCTTTCTTTTTAAGAGATGACTGTCGGTAAGGTTGGAGGTGTAAATAAACGAAGTATCCTACCTCAAAACTGTGCTCAACCTTGTGCCTGTCCGCATATATCTTCTGCTGATTCTGAGCAGCCTGTATGTTCTCCCTGGGTATCTTGAGGATATCTTGACCCCCTTGAATCCATTCCTTGGCCTTGGGGGCCTTGCTATCGCCGAATATCTGGTCTGCGAAAGTGGAAGCATCATACCCATACAGAGCTCAGAAAGGGGCCATCCCAATGGTCATATGGTGGGTGGTGTCGTAACAATGTTCACCCAAGTGTAGCCATTTGATCCATGTCCTCTGCTGACCTGCTACATAATTTCTCAAGTATCCCTCAATCCGCTTGTTGACAATCTCTATCTGCCCGTCACTCTGTGGATGATAACTGGTGCTCATGGCTAACTTGGTCCCCACTAACCGAAAAAGCCCTTGCCTAATGACTCCTGTGAATTTGCTGTCCCTGTCACTGACAATGGTCTTGGGTAACCCATGGAGTCTAAATACCTCTTCTGAAAAATAGTTTTGCTACCTATGCTGCTGAATAATCTGAAGGAATGGCAAAGAAGTGAGCGAACTTGGTCAATCTGTCCACCACTACGTACAAGCAGTCTCTGGCCTGAACCTTGGGAAGCCCAGTAATGAAGTCCATAGAGATGCTCTCCCACTTCTGCTCAGGAATAGGTAAGGGTTGTAGTAAACCAGCTGGGTGGGTGTGCTCTATTTTGTTCTGTTGGCACAAGCTGCACTCTCTCACATGTCGTATCACATCATTCTTGAGGCCCTTCCATGAGAACCTTTCTCTAATCTGTTTGTAGGTCTTGAGAAACCCCCGATGCCCTACTAATGGTGAATCATGCGATGCCTGCAAAATCTTCTTCTTGAGGGAAGACTCTGGGACTAAGAAGATTATGTTTTTGTAGTATATGATGTCATCCATTACCCGGTACCTATCATCCTGAATCTATCCATCTAGTAGCTCGCAAGCAAACTTATCTTTGGAGTACTCAACCAAAAGATGAGATCTCAAATCTGATGAGATGCTCATAAGGGATAAAGTAGCTGGTCGTCTAGAAAGTGCATCAACCACTATATTGTTCTTTCCCTTTACATACTCAATCTCGAAGTCATAGGCCTGAGTTTTGCTTACCCATTTTTGTTGCCTCTCGTTTAGCTCTTTCTGCTCTTGGAAGTATTTCAAGCTATTGTGATATGTCTTAACCTTGAATCTACCACCCACTAAGTACTGCCTGAACTTGGTTAGCGCTTGGAGAATGGATAACATCTCTTTGTCATATATTGAATAGTGGCGCTCATAGTCTTTGAGCTTCCTGCTCTCAAATGCAATGGGGTGGTTGTTCTGCATCAAAAGTGCCCCAATTCCCTCTCCTGAAGCATCACATTCTAGTACGAAGGGTTGAGAAAAGTCTGGTAAAGCTAATACTGGGCATGAACTCATTAGCTTTTTCATTTTCTCGAATGTCTGTCGTGCTATCTCCAACCAACTGAATGACCCCTTCTTGGTAAGATTTGTGAGGGGTGCGGTCATTTGTGAGAATCTAATGACATACCTCCTGTAGTAGGTGCAAATGCCCAAAACGCCCTTCAGTTTTGTCACATTTTTAGGTGTAAGCCAATCCAATATGGCCTGAATCTTCTCTAGGGGCACTTGGACCCCGTTGGTCCCTATCACATGCCCCAAGTATAACATCTCCTGCATGCCGAACTCACACTTGGACATTTTGGCATATAGTGACCACTCTTGTAGAATGTCAAGTACTTCATCTAAATGTCTCAAACGTTCTTCCCAAGTTCTACTGAATATCAATACGTCGTCAAAGAATACCAGAAGATACTTACGTAACTGAGCCTTGAAGATATTGTTCATGCATGATTGGAAAGTAGATGGCGCATTAGTGAGCCCAAATGGTATCACTAGAAACTCACAATGTCCGTAGTGGCAACGGAAGGCGATCTTTGGAACATCTTGTTCTCTGACCCTAATCTGATGGTAACCTGAGCAGAGGTGAATCTTGGAAAAGTACTTTGCACCCTGTAGTTCATCCACCAACTCATCGATCCTTGGGATGGGATACTTGTCTTTATGGTCTTTTTGTTGAGTGCCCTGTAATCAATGCACATGCGTAGGGTTCCATCCTTTTTCTTTACTAGTACTACTGAAGATGCAAAGGGACTAGAGTTGGGTTTGATGTACCCTAGCTTAAGTAGTTCCTTGATTGTACTCTCTATCTCATCTTTGTACCTCTTGGGATGTCTGTAAGGAGTGGTGATAACTGCTTGAGTCCCCTCCTCTAACTCAATAATGTGCTCAAATCCCTTGTCTGGAGGTCGACCTACTGGAAGGTCTCCGAATACTGCCTTGTGCTTCTACAGTAAGGCCTCTTTATCTGTTGGATGTTGTGTGGCCTCATCTGGTGGTGTCCTGAAGGTAACTAAACACTCTGCATCCCACTCAATATCTCCCTGTCAGAGTACTGCCTCCATCCTGTGTGATGTCATTGCTGTGGGAGAGTAGGTATTCATCCCTCTCAATACTACCTTCTGTCCCTCTGCTCCTGTGAACTCCATCTCCATGGTCTGGTAGTTCGTGGAATACTTCCCTATGGAATACAGCCACTGAACTCCTAGTACCACATTCATGTCAGGTACATCTACCACATAGAATGTCTCTATCACTGTATAATTCCCAAGTGTTACTTTTAATTTAGGAATCCTCTGACTACACTCCATGGTGTGACCTGCCGCAACTACTGAAAACCCATCAAAACTCTCAATCTGAATGCCTCTCTTTTTAACCCATGCAACATCAATAAAGTTGTGGGATGCCCCACCATCTATCTATCCGGAGAGTGTGGAATCTAGGAACCCCTATCATGGTAGCAGTGGTACCTCCTGAGGGTTGTTCCTCATCAACTTTCTTTGGTGTCTCTCCTTGTTCCAGATCCTGATAATCCTCATCCTCCCCACTGTCGGGATAGGCCTCTATGTAGTAGGCCTTTCCCTTTCCTGAACATCTGTGACCTGGTATCCATGGTTCTTAGCAAGTGAAACATAACTTTTTTCTTCTAAGGTCATGTCGGGTATCATTAACCATCCATTCTTTCTTGGGCCATTCTTTCTGGACGGGTTTCCTCTCTTTATATTTAATAGGCAGATTGGTTATGGGAGGAAATCTATTTTGGGTACTGCATCTTGTAAATCTCTAGTCCGGCTGATGGCATCTACTAGGGTGGTGGGCCTATAGGGCTTGACCCATCCCTGTAAGGGTTCAGTGAGAGACTCTGTAAACAACATAATTAACCTGCTCTCTGATATATCTGTCACCATGATTGCTATCCTCTGGAACTTTGAAATAAATGCATTTACACTACCTGTCTGCTTGAGCTGTGCTAGCTCTCGAAAGTGTACCTCAGGGTCCTTTCGATCAAACTGCTCAATGAGCCTCTGTGTGAAATCTGGGTACGATGTGATGGTATTGTGACCCATTGTCACTAACCCGTGGTACCACCACTCATGTGCTTCTCCATCCAAATGCAAGGTAGCCAATTTAATGGCATCTGTCTCAATCATGGGGTTGAGTTGGAAGTATGTATCCAACTTCTGCACCCAATTCCGGGTTGGGCCATCCCAGGTACCCTGAAAGGTAGGGATAGTCAGTTTCCCTACGATGTGCTGTAACTCATAGTTCTGGGTGAATGGCTTATTGTAAGCTCTGTGTTTGTTCTTACTATTAAAGTGGCAGAAGTCAGTGAAGGTCATGGCTGAATGGAAGTGATCTCCTAAGGCTCTATACTCCTCAGATAGGCACTCATGAATTCTTTTGGTTCTGCTTATGTTAGAGGCACTGCAACTGGACTATCTAAGAATTGAGGCATGGTAGGTCGAGAAGGCTTGTTGTATATATGGGGATGGCTCTACATGTTGGTATGTAAGGGCTCCCTACTACTGCTAGTTGATACCCTATCACTATTGGGAAACAAAGCACTGTGTGGGGTGGGCCCATTTTTCTTTGTCATTTGCCTGAAGGTACTCATCGTTTCTTTTTTCCCAGTAATGAGTTCTTTTATGGCTGACATGAGACGATTGAAAGCTGTTTTATCATTCTCAGCCATTGTTTCTTTGCCCTTTCCAAACTGATACTCTCTGCCCCCTAACTCTATGTCCTCTAACTCCTCTTCTCCTCTATTACTGTCTCTACTCCTCTGTCTCTGGTAAGTAATGTTGTATGGTTCTTTTGAATTCATTTATAATTTTTGCATGCCCACAGCTGACAAGGAAAATAGCTCTGATACCACTGTAATATACCAGATACAGATATTCTACTGTTTTCTATTCAAGGGCTTGCTTAAAGCCTCCAGAGTTACAATAATACTGAAATAAACTCGCATGCAAAGTGTCGGGAAAATGGCCCTATTTTATAGCTAACTAGGGCAGATATTTAGGGAGAACAGATCAACACTTAGCACTGATAATCCGGCTGATAATGCTCTAGAGATAATACGCATGCATTGAGAACTGATCTGGTGAAGAACTGGTGCTCCTTGCCTTCGGTGTTACCACCCAATAGCACGAACCCCTCAATCAGCTAAAGGTGACGTTTTTGATGAAGGAGCTGTTTGATGAAGGTGAGGATTTGCCGGAATGAAGGTCTTCCCGTGTCGGAGAGATTGATTGGAGGATGCAGATGTTCTGACCTCTCTAAGCAGGCTAGCGAATTGGTTTACTGGTTTAGCTGCTCACGCCCCCAGCTACACAAAACTGATGAGAACTACTCCAGATTAGCAAACTAGAAGTTGATGATCACCTGGTACTGAAGGATGATCCTACTAATGAGAATGGTGCCAGTATTCAGAAGATAAACAAATATTTGGAGACCCAACGAATGCTTTGGGGTTTTCCAACTCAAAACCCCCGCAGCTTTACATGTGTCCCTGCAAACAATCTTTTGATGGGTGTCGGATAGCTGTATATGGATAAATAAGATGAAGAATTGATGGTGGACCTGAATGGCCTACCCTGAAGGAGACTAGGGAAAATATTTCACTGCCGAACCCCCGTTAGCTGAAGACGCCGTCTTCAACCCCAACTGCTGTGGCCGCACGCTGTGCTACTACTCAAAAGCTCCAAATCAATAATAATCATAAGTGTCCTTCTCCATTCACTTTACCTTTCTGTTATAACTTTCAACTGCGAATAACCTAACGTTTGACCTAATTAGGTCACTTTAACTTCTAATTTGTAGTTGACTTGCATGCAGGTGCATGATATAATATTGATGCCCTAGATCTTCCTATATGGCATCAGTCCATAGCTGATTCCTTGACTGTGAGTGCCTGCTCAGACCTATGGGAATCATGTAGGTTAGCGGGTTGGTCTTCAATGCCTAAGCAGAAGAGGACATTACAGAGGATCAACTTCGAGATTCAAGGTAGAGGCAAGGGCTAAGAGCCTAGAGGAGGGGGGCACAGGGTGCTATTGATTAATAGGATCCCAACTAGGATTAATAGTTCACTCTTGTATAATTATATGTTGGAATTCAAAGCCTCAAATAATGTGATGCCCTCTGGAATCATGAAGAAATAGTGTCCTCAGGCCACATTTCCCCATTACAAAATCTATGCCATGGATTCACATAATGTTGATGTCACGTCCACACCCGTCCACCAGAGAGAGAATGTGACCATTTCTACTACCTAATTGATGCAGGAGCATCCCCCTCGCAGTTCAATCTATTCAAGTCTGTGTATAAATTCTCCAACTTTCTAATAGCAGAGAAATTGATCCTGTAAGTGATCCATTCGACGATCTACGAAGAAAAATCTGAGAGGAGATCGAACGACGGAGAAAGATCGCGATGGAAATCGACGGTCACAATCTGTTCCGCATCTAGAAACAGATCAACGGTTGAGAATCAACCCACAAGAATCAATGGTTCGGAAAGCTTGAGTTTGCGGAATCGGGGAAATCTGGAAATTACGATTCTGCATCTCACATCCCACGTGCGGAATAGACCATTGCGGAAAGGAGAGTTGTGGAAGGAGATCTACGGGGAAATTGCAATCCTACAGCCCGCATGCGGAATAGACTGTTACAGATATAGTTCGTTGCGGAAAAAGAGATTGTGAAGCCGCATCCCACATCTCGCAAGTTGCGAAAAGGAGAGTTGTGGAAGGAAATCTGCGGGGAATAGAATTTAGAGCAGGACGGTTCCGCATCTCGTATCGCGCAAGTTGCAGAAAGACGATTTCTGTCAGGAAATTCAACTTGTTAGCAAAAGTCTTGGATAGATTTGGTCATTCAGGCCATCACCAATCCGAGCAATCTAAGCCCCATAACGTAATTTAAAAAAAATGCATTGAAAGAAAACATACACAGTTGTATACAATTTCAATTATATAGCGGAAGCAATTCATCCATTCAACACATTAAACATGTTCATCAGATTTTATCAAGCAAATGCAAATGCAGAGATCAACTCAAAGATACTTATCTTTGAAAGAAGCTCGTCCTGCAACCAGCTGTGTCGCGACAACATTCCACCCAACCATAGGCCAGTCTGCTCATCAATCTCTCAGCAACACTGCCACCCCAGAGCTGGGCATGATTCCCACAAGGAATAAGGGAACACTAGTAGACTCACACATAGCTAGGGATACACCAAAAACTCAGCCAAGCCAACACAACTGGGTTTATCAGGCTGTCTAGCCAAGGATTACACACAAGGCCAAGTGCACAACAAGACACAACCAAGCCAAGATCCAATTGGGTTAACAGGCTACCATCCAAGCCAATCTCCCTTGGGTTAACAGGCTGCTAAGGCGGTGGAAAGGTAGAAAGGCTAAGCTAGTGGTTCATTCAATTGCTAGGGACACCTACACAAGATCTATCTGGCCTGGTATCCACAATAACTGCACCCCAACACAAGGAAGCATCCTCGTCTTTGCTCCACAGTTCCTCGGGCTATGCCTTCCCTTCCAGTTATCTTCAGGGCCGTGCAATGTGGATTTACCAGCCACTCTTATCTTTTAATGAGGTTCCTCTTTGCACTAGGTTAACAAGCCCATTCCTCTTCTCTTCCACCCCTAAGTCTTGCATACAAATTAGACCCAAACCAGGGTGCACATCACAACAACCACAAGGTAAAACACAGTAAATAGGCTCCACTCACTCTGTAACAGAGGTGACCACTGTGGAAACACTTTCAACGACTTAGGTAAATCAGACCACTGTTCAGAATGATGAACCGATGCTCGACGACACTGGTGAAAGCTCGGAGGAGCACTCTTTCAAAAAATCGAGTGATCTCCACCGCCCAATTGCTTAGCAAAACAACAAATCGCCTCGTGAGGTTCACGACTGTTGGATAAGGGTAAACGGTTCAAAACAAATAACACAGAGCAAAGACACGGTTCTGCTTGCAGGTTTGGATGAACCATGATGATGAGCATACCCCCCCCCCCCCCCCCCCCCCCCCCCCCCCCCCCA
>LPNX010786652.1:719102-870779 GCA_001517045.1 Pseudotsuga menziesii
TGTAATAAAAGAAGTAAGGTTGAACACAAATTCAACTCAAGCAAATTCCAAACCCTAAGATAAAAATTCTTCAGAAAGAGGACCTCAATAAAACACACGAAGATATCACTACTGATCAGTTACATTGGATTTTAAGACATTAAGGGGTATGCACAAAAGAAAGTTTTCTTTACATAATAGACAAAACATCTCTTCCAAGGTGATGAATTTTTGAGGACTTCAGTTTTATATTCTTAACCATCCTGTGCTTTTGTGTGCTACAGCACAAATTTAGAGATTGAACTGCTCTTACCATGGAATGACTAGTGGTATAAGTGAATAAATTGGACATATTTAAAATTGATCATAATAAAAGAGGTAAGGATGAATGCTAATAATGTTAATATTTTAATTTTTTGTATTTTTATAATTTTTTTTTAATGTGCAAAAAGGGGACGCGTGGGAGTCCCCGATTGGTTGAGGGACTTCGGGTAAGTCCCCGAAAAGTTCCCGATTTTTGAGGGTACGTTTAGGGGACGACAAAAAAGTCCCCAAGTCCCCAATGGAGTCCCCGCCCATTTGGGGACGTTTCCGAGGAGTTCCCAAGTCCCCGGAACCCCGGAACGTAGGGAACGGGTGAAATTTTAGGGGAGACGGGTCCCCGTGCAACATAGAAATAAAGATTTAAATGACTTGATAACTTCTACAAAAGTGGAAAAGAGGTAAGATAAAACCTTGAAAATAGAGATCCACTTGTAGCAATCAAAGTAACCAGTAGAATTTTTTGAAGTTTGTTTGGAGAAGGCAAGAAAGATTCGGAACCGCTTGCAACCCTGCAAACAAAAATATTAATAATGGAACACTTGTATGGTGAAGGTATTAGATGCCAAAAGCTCCTGCTAGATGCAATCCCTGAAGACACAAACACTCAATGCAGATTTAATTAGAAGCCTAAGTACTAGATTGTTAGTCTTCAATAAACATAATAATCAAATTGCAATACAAGGGTAGGGTGAAAGAGATATTACTTCACATAGGATGAAGACACAATGCCAAAAGCCCATCAAGTGACCTCCAAAGTCTCAATATTTTATTAACAAAAGAAGCTTACAAAATCCAATAGAGTTTCTATGCCAAATTCTCCTCTTCAATAGAGCTGAAAGAGCCTCTATTTAACAAATGAGAGAGTGCTAAAACCCTAAAACCCAAAAACCAACCCTAACCAGCTTAGCCACCTAACAAAGAGCTCAGACCTAAACCAGAGAACTGGGAGTGAGGGGAGGCCTCCACCCAGGCAAGGCGCCCCCACTCCAACCTGTGCACTGAAAACAAGCAAAGGATGAGGCCACACATGTGATGTAGGTAAGCTCATCCTTAGGTCTGGCTGGAGCCTCTGTTAGGTTTGGGAAGCCCACTGATGGTGCAAGCTTTAGTCTTCACCTCGATCAAATCACCGGACCAATGAGTGCTCTCCATCTCATCTTTAGCTGGAGATCACATGTCTGCTAACCGATAATAAATTAATTGCTCTTTTAATGATGACTGAAGCTGAGTTATGATAATTCCAATCATCATAAGTGCTCCATGAGATGTCATTTAGCCTTTTATTTTACTGAATTTGGATTAATTTGGAGAGTTTTAGTTTTCTCCAAAATAATCATTTCTTTTAATAAAAATCATTTTTTAATAAAAATCATTTTTTTACTAAAAATCATTTTTTTACTTAAAACTGACATTTTTGAGTAAAAAGGCATTATGTGTCCGATTGCTGATCTGAAAGTTGGCTCTGACTGGCTGGCTGATCAAGAATGATTTTTGGCTTAAGGTTAGAGCCTTCAATCATTGAATTCTGAGTCCGAATCACAAACAGGTTTTTTCCATTTAATTTATGGAAAAATTAACCCAAAATACTTGGGAAAAGTAATTAAAAATTAAAAAATTAAAAAAAATAATTTTTCATTGTTCGAAAAAGGTTTTTTCGAAATTTTTTTATGTGTCCAGATGAATTAGGACATGACCATGATCTATCTAAATAATGTCTAGTAGGCTTATAACACTCAGTTGGGCTCTAATAACCCCCCAAGGCCCAGAATTCAACATCGGGCATTCCAGCTTTGGAGGAAGCGGGAGAAAATCTTGCAATTATACTCAGCTGAAGGCAGAGCATAATTGTCAGGGGCAAAAAACTCCCTAGAATACCCTATTTGAGATTCTACGTCTCAAGAGACCGAACCACTCAAAAATATCCTACTAGCACATTTTATTACAAATCCCGCGGGGCCATGGTCAAAATTATTCAAATAAAAAGGTGACTAGCCAATATTGGCTAGACAAGCAGACAAATTGACTGATACACTGGAATCAGACTTTGAACAACTCTGTTAACCGGCGGCTCCTCAGGTAACCCAACTTATGGTACAAAAAGTTGGATAACAGGGCCTTTGCCTTGAGCTCCACACCATGATTTAATACAATATTTACATCATATGCAATTAATATCGCGGGGTCAAAACCGGGGTGTTACAGTTGAAGTGTGTTGAATCATCGAATAATTAGAATTAAGTTTTTCTACTTTTTCAAAAACATCCATGATTATAGATGTTATGGTTGCTAATGTACCATTGTTTTGGTGCTTATTGTTGTCATGTGAATGGGCTTCTATGGTGGGTGGATCCATAGAGATGGACATATCTTATGTTGTGATAACTTTGCCTAATCCTCAACAAGTGAGGCTTTATAGGGACCGACTTAAATTGTATTTACATGAGATGAATTGTTATTGCTGGGATTTATGATTTATATGACCCCGACGTCCCCCCGTCCTTGTAAATTTCCTTGAAATCCAATCTTGAGTTACACAGTATTTTTTATGTATTTATTTAAAATCCCAAATCACTGGCAACCACAAATGAATTTCTTCACAAATATTGCCCTGGAAAATAAATAGAGAAACCAATATTTTCAGGTATGAAAACCCCCGGAAAAACCCAAGATGGGAAAACTGGTGCAATAGTTTGAGGACATAATTTTAGTAGCAAGAAATAGAACAATAAAATCCAGAAATCGATTCTACCCAACCCTCCACAATCGTACAACCGAAACTCACAGAGAAAACCCTACAAAATCGTATGGCCCTGCATCACTCCCTGCGTCACTTTGTACAACCTCTGCGTCACTGTACGGATGTTGACATTACCCATATGACCTCTTGCGTCAACCGTACGACCACGTATGACTTCCTGCGTCACGACCTCTGTGTCACTGTGTACGACCTCCCTACGTCACTGTACGACCTCTTCGATTCGCCGATGTTTCCTTGTCGATCTCTGAGAAATGTTCTTCAATCTCACTCTTTGCAAAAATCTCCTGCAAACTTTCTTTCTCACTCTTTGGCTGAAAGTTATGAGCAAGAAATCTCTCTCTGACAATGTGTGTGTCAAAGCAATTGTGTGTGTGTCCTCTCCACCAAATCAATCTCCTTTTAACTCAATGGCCAAGCAAAAACCCTAATTCTCACTATGGATCAATGGATGAGATTCTTCGGTGAGATCAATGGCCAAGATTAGATTAGCCATCACTTAAAATATTTTTCACTTGAACTTTATAAAAGTGCCACCATTAAGTCAAATTAAAATTAGATCACATAATGCACTTTTCCTAAGTTTAAACTTTGGATAAAGGAAATGATCAATCTTGCTTCTTGTTTTAGGTCTTCCATCAAGCAAAGACACATGCAAATGATAGAAGACCTTCCTTGTTGCTACTTTTTAACACTCCCTCTCAACGAGGAAGGGATTCGGTAGCAACCCCAACTTATCTATGAACTTCACAAACCTGTGCCTGCAAAATGCCTTGGTGAATATGTTCGCCACCTGCTCATGTGTCTGAATGTACTCCAACCGAATGGTTGCTTTTTGTACACAGTCTCTCAGGAAGTGATACTAGATGTCTATGTGCTTGCTCTGGTCATGGAACAATGGATTCTCAGATAGCCTAATGCCACTCTGATTGTCACAACGAACCACTGTAGCCTCCAACTCACACTCGAATAACCTTGAAAAGAACTTTCTCAGCCACATTCCTTCTGATGGATTCAAATTGGCTTCCATGTACTCAGCCTCTGCCGAACTCAATGCAATTGACTTATGCTTCCTGCTGAACCAAAAGACAACCCTTGACCCAATGTTGAAGCAACAACCTGAAGTGCTCTTCCGGTCTTCTACACATCCTTCCCAGTCAGCATGTGTGAAGCCTGCTAACTGTAAACTCCCACTCCTCTCATAAACCAATGCATACTCTATTGTACCTCTGATGTAGCGAAGCACATGCTTTGTAGCTCTGTCTAATGTACTCTCCGAGGGTCCACCATGAACTGACTCAAACAGTTGACTACAAAGCTAATGTATGGTCATGTGTTGACCAAATACATGAGCGACCTGATAAGCTGGCGATACAATGTAGGATCAAAATCCTCTGAACTCTATGCATCAATATTCCTCTAGTTGGTAACTAGAGGCGTGGACATGGGTCTACAGTCCTCCATCGTGAATCTCTAGATCTCCACTGCATACTTCCCTTGACTAATGAAGAAGCACCCATCGCTCTGCCAAACCTCTAGACCTAGGAAGTAATGCATCAACCCAAGGTCTTTCATCTCAAACTCAATTGCAAGGTTAGACTTGCAGTTGTCGATCAACCTCTCATCTCATGTAAGAAAGATATCATCTACATACAAAACCAGTATGAGAGGCACCTCACCTGACAAGAAGTACAGATTGTGGTCCGTCTAAATCCCTTGAAATCCCATCTCCCATAGATAGTTGTCGATCCTCAAGTACCATGCCACAGGTGCCTGCTTGAGCCCATAAAAAGCTCTTTGCAACTTGCATACATGCGAGTCCCTGCCCTCCACCTCGAACCCTTCGGGATGCTCAATAAATCCCTCCTCCTCTATAACTCCATTGAGGAAGGCAATCTTCATGTCCATCTGATCGACGCGCCAACCCATCTCTGCTGCTAATGAGAGAATAGTCTGAATAGAAGAGTATTTGGCGACAGGGGCGAAGGTCTCCTCATAGTTAAAACCTTCCTTCTATGAATAACCCTTTGCCACGAAGCGCGCCTTGTAGTTTTTCACGCTTTCGTCTACTACATGCTTTACCTTATAGATCCACTTGGATCGAACCACTCGTTTTCATTCTGGCCTTGCTGCAACCTCCCACACCTGGTTTTTCATAATGGAGCCATACTCCTCAGCCATAGCCTCTTGCCACACATCATGTTGTGTAGCCTCCTCGAAACTGGAAGGCTCAAAGTTAATCAACTATGTCATCAATTCCATATAGCTAAGTCTATCTGGTGGTTTGCACCGCCTCATGGAGATTTGTGGAAGAGTCACCTGCTTGGAATGCTGAACTGTGGATTTAAACCACTTAGGCCGTGGCCTAGTGTCTACCTAATGCTGTTGTTGGACATCCTCCTCCTGTTGCGGCTCATCCTCTAAGTCAATGACCAAAGGATCCTGCCCACCTGACTTCGTCTGACTACCAAAACCCGTGTTTTGTGTTTGTACCTGTACTTTTACATGTGGCTCCTCCAATTTTGCTCCCGAGTCCTGTGCTGGATGCTCCTGTTCTAGTAAGTCCATAGATCTTCGTAAGGCTCTATCTTCATCAAACTAGACATCCCTGCTCACAATGATCCTCTTGCATGCTGGACTATATACCTTATATGCCTTAGAAGTCACGCTATAACCAACTAATAGTCCCTTCTCACCAGAAGGGTCCAGCTTCTTCTTAGTGTCAGCATGTATGTGACAATAGTAGACACTGCCATATATGTGTAGATCACTCACATCTGGCGTAGTGCCTGTGAAGAGCTCCTCGGGTGTCTTCCTCCCCAAAGTTGTGTGGGGACACCTGTTCTGAATGTATACTGCGGTCCTGTATGCCTCGGCCCATAGGAATAGTGGCAATCCATGATCAAATAACATGGCCTTGGCTACTCCTACCAATGTCTTGTGTTGATGAGATTGTCATTGATGCCAACATGGACTTGGAATGGCCCCATAGGTTGTCATTGATGCCACCAAGTCCCTCTTGTAGTGCACATGTATGGATGATCCCGGTAACCTTACGTTTAGTACCTTGGAGCCCACACAGAGTTGGTTTGTGCTTTGAAGCACCTTTTACCTAGTTGACAAGGTCCCTGTATCCACAAGGTTGGATCTTGGAGCCACCACCTTGTTGACGATGCCGAAGACCCTGCTGATGATGCTGAAGCCCTTGTGGACGATGGAGAAGCCCTAGATGGGTTGAAGAAGCATTAATGACCCATTATGTGGTCATTCATGCTCTGATGGTGTCATGGTACCCCAGGAGAAGGCTTGGCAACCCCATAGGTGATGTCAGGATGGATCTTGACCCTTGGAGGTCTCTTGGTGTGGTTGAGGTGGTTGAAGAAGCCTATGAAGCCTCTTGTTTGATGAAGAAGCCCTGAAGAAGTCCTTGGACCCACACTTGGTGATTTGATGACCTTGCAACCCTTGTTGGGGTCATGGAGCTCTTGTATGATGATGATGACCTTGTATGGTCTTTGACATGCTATGGAACCCATGAACATGCCCTTGGTATGATGAAGAAGCCCATGAAGACTTGTCCATGGTGAAGAAGACTTTGAAAAAGCCTTTGGACCTACAATTGATGGCCTTTGGTTTCTTGTGGATGATGGGGTCCTTGGTCATGCATGTCATGGTGATGGGGTCCTCTTTGAAGCCCTTGAGGCTTGTTGTGACCTAAGTTGTTTATGGACAAAGGTGGAGCATACCCTAAGACCTTGAAGATGATGACAACGTATGATGAACTTGAATATATGGTGACCTTGAAGTCAAACCCTAAATGGTGGTACAATGTCTTATGGACATTAAAAACATTTTATTTATTATAATTCAAAATTTAAATACAAAATAAATAAAAGTTAAATTCAAATTAAAAATATAAAATACACCCTACAAGTTGGCCCTAATCCAAGGAATAAACAACATTAAAAGTGTATAAAAACACAACATCCTCACACTTCATTTGCATCCAACGAAGGAGGAAGATGTAGAGGCTCGCTGACTGAGGCAAGGTGTCTGAAAATTCAGGTGCAGTAGTGGACTGGAATTTTTGGTGATAGCAGCAGAGAAATTTTTGTTTTGTTTTTCCTTCTTATAAATATCGTGTGCATTTGTGGAAGTTTTTGGTGTCTTTTGTAGCCCTAATCATAGTTACATATATAGCTGATATATCGGTCGTATTGTGATATCTTGCGAGTCGAAAGGGTCGGCGATATATCGCCGAAAAAAATCGCGACATTTTCCAATATTTAAAAATAAAGCGACACATTCAATAACTCACGATATTTTGGGTAAATATCGCGAGACGATAGAATGTGTCAGCCTGCTAAAAAATTACCCCGATTTTTGAGATAAAAAGGTCGTACATGCGTTTTTTGGGTTCATTTGCACTTGGCATTGTTGACGAAGCATTCTGTTACCGACTAGGCTGCACCTAGTTGGACTTTCAGTGAGCCGCCAGTGATGAACAAGATACTTGTTCATATTCAGAGTTCAGAAGTCCTTTCAGGCCTCCATGACTGTTTTATTTTTTCTAACACATGTTCATACCCCCTTGGGAAATTGTAAAAAATGTCTTAGCATTTAATTTTTTATAAAAGGCTTGGCTTCCTGGACTTAAGCATCAAGCCGGTTTTTTCCCTTGGTTATTATTGGTTGTTGAACAAACGACTAATAATTTCTGAGTTTTTCACTCACACCTCCAAAGCTGGGGTAGTCATCTTGGTGTTTCGGCCTAGGGAGGTTATTAGAGCCTTCGTGTCGGTGTTTTTCACCATGTTAAGCATTCGAATTGAGTCGTATGGACATGTACTAGGTCCCCCCCCTAGAGTTTCGTCAATTTCTGCAAAAAATATTTTTTTTTTCGTTTATTAAGCCATTTTTTTATGGTTTAATTAAAAACCTTCAGATTGTAATAAAAGTCAGATACGGAGTCCATTTCTGATGTGGGGACACTCGTTTTCACACCCGAAGCGTCCACTTTACTCTTGGGACCACTTTCTACTTCTGTCGGGCAGCCACAACACCTTGTGAGGCAGTATTTGGCTAAAAACGCATTAAAATGGGACCTAGAGTTTCGTCAATTTCCTCAAAAAATATTTTTTTTCATTTTTTAACCATTTTAATGGTTTAATTAAAAAAACTTCAGATTGTAATAAAAGTTAGATACAGAGTCTGTTTCTGACGTGGGACACTCGTTTTCACACCCGAAGCGTCCACTTTACCCTTGGGACCACTTTCTACATCTGTCGGGCAGCCACAACACCTTGGGAGGCAGTATTTGGCTAAAAATGCATTAAAATGGCATTTTAATGCTAAATCTGGACAAATTGGCTTTATGGTCAAAGATTGGGTAAGTCAAAATTCAATTATTTTAATGTTAACGTGACATGAAAGAGGTCCCATGTGACTAGCATATTATACATCAGCTCATATAAAATCAAAGTTGGGTGTTAAAGTAAAGTAAGGAGTTTAATTCAAGATGACGTCAACCTAAGGGGAGACTCACGCTAGCCTTGTCTATGGTAGTGAATGATAAAAGGGATGGACCCTACCTTCATCTCTCATCATCCATGAAACTTTGGTTATAACTCACACTAGTCCCGTCACATACCAAGACTTGGGTCAAAGGTCATGTTGACTCATATGTGGATGGAGCTCATGCGCAAGATTGATGTATGGTTTGCGCTAGCTAGTGGTGTGGTCCACGCCCTTTTTATTGGTGGCTCGAATAGCTAATAGTGACATCATGTGAAACATTCTCGACTTGGCATTTGATGACGTGCATGTGTCCACGTATAGGATTCGCATATCATGATGCAGCCATTGAAATCGGCGTGTTGTATGTGATGTGGTAGCTCGCACTTGGGCTCGGCATCCTGATTTAAGAGCTTGTGGAGTGGTGGCGAATATTGGAGAGAGGTGGCACCTCCTCCACGGTGATCTTACCAAACAACTCAGATCGCCTCCCTTAATTTCGTGAATGCCAACAAAGACTGCGAGTTGTTCCTTGTTCACGCAGACTCCATCTCTCGTTTTGGATCCTCCCCTTGGTTTGGCATTTTCTATATAGGCTGGTCTCTTCTCCTTTGTTCATCATCAAAAGGTGGAACCTCTGCTTGTAAGATTGTAATAGTTTTCTTGAGTATTGTGAATAAAAGACTTTGGAGGCAATCTCTGTGTGGGATCTATGGATGTTTGGATAGAGTTTACTCTACATTAGTGAGGTAACTTGTATTTGTTTTCATGCTTGCATATGTTTGGGATTAACTTGCTTTCATAAGGAATTGGTATTTTTGTAAAGATAAAAGGTAATTCTTTTTAGGTTACTCTTTTATTGCAAGTCGAAGAAGACTATTTGATATATGTATGATTTCATGCTTGGATCTACTTTGTTGTTGTAGTCTCTTTTGGTTTACATAGGTATTTTTTAATCCCCATGGCCAGTGTTGATGATCTTTTGCAGGAAGCTAAAGCTGGAGTATTGATGAGCGAATGTGCTCTGCCTTTCCTTCAGTAAAAGTGGAAAATAAGCTTTGTCCCTTTGATCTCACCAAGGAGGCGTTTTTTGCCCTTTATTTCTTGCTCTACTCTGGGTTCTTTAACTTTTGATCTACAAATTTCTTAAAATTTTCTTTCGGTTTCAAACATTTCCATATTAGATCTAGCATCTAAAGTCATAACAAAGGTAGATCTAATGTCTAAAAGTTTCTATTTCAATTTTGCTTCGAAGGTACATTTAAAATTCTAGATCTAGTTACTTTTTCCTTTTTCCGCAAGTTTAAAAATTTTGAAAATTAAAAAAGCTTGTTGAAAGAACTTTTGTGCATTTTAAAGTTTGATCTAGCATTTTTGTGCTTGAGATTTGCTTGCCATTCTTCTCAAGAGGCAAGCAAAGATCCTAAGAAGGAAAGCTTTCTAGCTTGCCTCACTTAGTTGTTTCCTTTTTTTTTTTTGTAATCAGTTGTTACTTAGATTTTTTTTTTGTAATTTTTTGCATGTTGTCCAAAGACACTTCCAAAGTGTTTTTGGGCATCTTGAATTGACATATGCTTTCTGGTTTTTAGCAAGCCCATCAAAAAATAGAAGGAAACTATGTATGCTCGAAAATAGCTTTTTCGAACATCCGGAGCTCCCAAGAGGCTTTCCCCTTTGCTGGGCTTATTTTTTTTGCATGTTGTAAGCCTTTGGATCCCAGATAACAAGGACCAAAGAGTATCTCTGCTGAAGCATTGTAACCGATTAATAAAAGCAAGTTTGAGTAGGCTCAGTAGAGCCCGGTCCCCATCCCCCTTGGGGGATTTGTGTCGGTGTCCTTTTTCTATTTTCTTATATGTTGTTAGCGTAGTTGTTTTTCTTTATCATTTCATGCTTTGTTTGAGTTTTGCAAAAGTAACCTGAATACTTACCCACTGCGCTATACCGAAGTACCATAAGGGAAAAGATTTGAGCAGTGTAGTAATTAAAAACAAAAACAATTTTGTTATGCACTGCTAAGTTAAAATAAACCCCCTCACTTTCCCGAGTATAGGATTGTGGATAAGGGCTTGCCCGAGTACTGAATCTGGAAAGAGACTCCTGGGTTTTATCTTTTTTCTAAATCAGAAAACTTGTTCTAAAACTTTAAAAATAAACCAAGACTCCTTCCCCACATGCTCTACACCGCTGCAGCTTGTCTGATCAGTTGGCTGTATCAGAAAGGGATACGAGTTACTGGATCTAATAGGAAAATCCACACAAGTATTTTTCTCGAGAACTTGGGAGGTTGCAAAGGGTAATCACTACAGTGTCAGGGGGCTACTCTAAGCAGGTTTATCCTCGCCCCGTTGGACACTTGGTATTACCGCTTTAGCACTCAGTTGGAAGGGACTTGACTTGTTGGGCCAAACCCACAATTTATCCATTCCTTAATCAATTCATTTAATAATTTAAAATTTACCAACCGAGACACTGCAATACTTTCACCGAGACTACACTAGCGACCCACATTTGCATGCACTCTTTTCATTTCAGCACTGGTCTATTCTGTTCTTTTTTGCATAAGTTAATCTCGCTATGTGTCATTGAATTTCGTGTATCTAATTTGAGTTAAAGTGTTGCTAAGATTAATCTTGTTGGCAGTAATTGGTAATTTTTAAATTTCATCCATTCCATATTAAAACTCCTAGAATTAATTATTTCTCTCGTAGAGTAAAAACCCTAGATTTTACTTTTCATTAGGGTCCACCCCCCTTGGCTTCGCTAGGAGTTGGCCTAGACGGAGGAGCTGAGTATCAGGTGACAGCACTTGGCTCGAGCTTGCCCCCAAGCTTGCACCCAGTGGCTTGAAGATTTCTGCCACGTTACCCGAGGTGCAAATTAGGCGGCAACATTTTGGCGTCGTTGCCGGGGATAAATCTTTCTATTCTCGGAATAGGACTTTTTGAGTTTTCATTCTTGTTTTGGCTTTGTTTGATGAATGTTGTAGTTTAATCAACTTACTCAAGTCATCTGGCGACTCCACTACCTTAAATTTTACCAAGGCGTTCTACAAGAAGAAACTCTGAAGGCTTGCTTCAGTTCATTCCTGAGCCTGAAAAGGTTTACGATAGGAGGAAAAGCAAGCTAGCTTCTCGTAAGATCCTTGACGATCTTTCATCTGAGTCAATCTTAGATATTCACCTTTTATTTGTTGATACTTCTCAATCAAATAATTCACATAGTACCATGGGTACTTTATTTAAACCTCTGGATTATTCTACCGTAATTGGGCAGCTTCATAACATCCCAGATAAAGCCATTGAGAAGGTTCCATCTTTTTATGGAAACGATGCTATAATTGCTAAGTCTCATTTGTTGGCTTTTTCGCAGTGCTACAATAAATGGTGTCACAGCGTCAACCATGAAGATGTAAAGATGAGGTTGTTTGCCTTATCTCTTGAAGCTAATGCCTTTGAATGGTTCACCTCCCTGGATGACGATGGTATCAAGACCTTCAAGGAATTTGAAACTGCTTTCAATAAAAGATGGGGGGATAAAAAAGAGAAAAGGCACCTTTTGGCTTCCTTAACAAACACTAAAAAGAAGGAAAACGAAACCATAGAAGAGTTCAATAAAAAGTTCAGAGATATGGTGGGTAGATGCCTGACTGATATTAAACCATCAGATACCTCAATTCTCATATATTACACAGAAGCATTCGAGGGAGAAATGAGGTACCAACGTAGAGACAAAGAACTTGACAACCTGAAGAAAGCCATGGAAATAGCTGAGAAGATTGACAGAAACATGCAATATGCAGGAAAGTCTAACATTCCAGGATTTGTTAGAGGCACCACTTCATCTCCCAAAACTCAGGATACCAGAGGAAAAACAGTAGAGCCTGAAGGAAAAGATGAAGGCATGGAATCAATGAAAGAAGTATCTGACATGATGAAACAAATGATGATAAATTGTACTTCCCAGATGAATGCTATGCAAAATAGGATAAACAACATGGAAAAAGCACAGGTTTCTCAAAATCATAAAATTTCCAGCCTAGACAAAACCAGGAGTGGAAAAAGAAGTATCCTCCTTATGAGCAGAGACCTCCAAATCAACTTGAAACAAACAACATGGTGAGTGATGAGGTTCCTCCCTATTGTCGGCCTTGTGATGAACTTCATGAAGAATCTACTTGTCCAAAATTCTGCTACATTATGGAACAAGAAGAAATGGAAATGAATAACTTTGTAGGACATTCTAGAGGTCATGACTATATAAACAATGTAGGGCAAGTTCATCATATTTCAAAAGAAAAATGGAAGCAAGCCAAGGACTACAGTCAGGAAAAGGATAATGCTACTAAGATTTTTGGCGAAAAGCCTTCACTTGAACAGATTATGGAGAGGTACAAAGGGGTGGTTTATCAGAAGAAGAAAAACATGATCCCAACCAAGTCAAGTCAGCATATGCCGAAGGTAAAAACTCCTCCCCCTCTAGATCTAAACATTGATTTGGGTAATTGGTTGTCAAGTGCTAAGATTTCTGTCCCTGTAATTGAGATCCTCAAAATTCCAAGTCAAAGAGATATTTTTATGAAAACCTTAGCAGAACCTAAGGAAAATATAGTTGAAAAATGTGAGGAAACAACTATTGAGAAGCCTAAAGAGAAACTGGCAACTCAAAATAAAATGAGAAGGATAAACCTAAAGAATTTTTTTACAAGAAGCTGAGTAACTTCAATGAAGATGTCCCCATTATCTTGCATAGTAGGGATCCTAATAAAGAAGATCATCCTGCCTTCTACATTTCTTTGATTGCAAAAAACAAATTGTTGCACAATTGCATGCTTGATTCAGGTGCGTCATCAAACATCATGACTAGAAAAGTCATGGAACAAATGGGCTAAACTTCTCGAGGCCTTACCAGAATGTATGCGCCATGGATTCAAGAGAAATCGATGTTGTGGGTATAATTCTAAATTTTCTAGTCAAATTAGCAGCATACCCTGACATAGGTGTAACCATGGACATAGTAGTCATAGATGTTCCTGATAGATGGGGAATGTTGCCGTCGAGAAAATGGGCTGCATCTTTGGGAGGATCTATTTAAATGGACTGGACTTACGCCATGATTCCTGCTTCTGAAGATGCGCATGTCAAGTTATATAGAGAAAAGGAAAGAAAGTATCATGTAGAAGATCTTGATGAGCCAGATAATGAGTATATTTGTGAGACAGATAACCTAGGAAACCATGCTATCTATGCCAATTATCTTATACCCATCAGAGAAAAGGCTAATGATGAGGAGTATGATGAGCTATGGAGAATGAGTTTTGATGGAGCCTTTTCCAAAATTGGAAAAGGAGCCAGTATAGTCTTAACTTCACCTTCAAACAAGAAATTCAATTCTGCTTACAGACTTGAATTTTATGCTTCCAATAATGTGGCGGAGTATGAAGCACTAGTCTTAGGACTTGAGATTGCTAAAGATATGGGTATCAGAGTGTTAAGTATCAAAGGTGATTCAGATCTAATTATTTCCCAAGTTAAGAAAACTTTTGCATGTAAAAGTGAAAGGCTTAAAAAGTATCAAAATACAGTTTGGGCCATCGTGGAGTATTTCAGTGCATCAGACCTTATAGCGGTTCCCCGCGCATAAAATAGTGAGGCAGATAGACTTGCAGTTGCAGCTTCGACATTAGAGTTCACAAAGGAATTGGTAAAAGGAGATGGAAAATTTGAAATAAATTTCAGGCCTTCAATCCTCGATAACCTTGATCATTTACAAGTTTTTCAAGATGACGATCAGATCATAGGATTTATTAACAATATGCATGAATTTGCCGACTGTCAGATCAACTATCAGGATGAGCAAAGTTCTCATGTTGAACAAGAGGATCAACCAAGAAACCCTATTCCCATGAATGTTATTGAATGGGAGCACACTTTTGATGAATAGGACATATATAAAAAGAAAGAAGCAATAAAGTTGGATGATTACATAGAAATAAACATTGGTACTAATGAAGAACCAAGAAATATAAAAATTGGAAAAGGTACTTCTGATAAAGAAAGAAAAGATTTAATAGAGTTAGTAAAGGAGTACAGAGATGTGCTTGCTTTTACATATGATGAGTTAAAATCCTATCAGGATGACGTATTCCAACATACTATCCCCCTAAGGTCAGAAGCTAAACCTTTTCGGCAAAAACTTAGAAGAATAAATCCCAAGTTGGCCTCCATGGTCCAGAAAGAACTACAAAAAATATTGGCAGCTGGCATCATTGCACCTACTAGACATTCATCGTGGTGCTCAAACTTGGTTGTGGTAAGAAAAAAGAATGGGCAGTGGAGGATATGCATCGATTTTCGAAACTTGAATATTTCATGCATAAAGGACAATTACCCTCTACCTGATATGGAAACATTACTGCAAAGAGTAACTGGATCTGGTATAGTGTCCATGCTGGATGGTTTCTCAGGATATAACCAGGTGCTAGTAAAAAAGGAGGATCGACACAAAACCACCTTCACCTCACCTTGGGGAACATTCGAGTATTTAAGGATGCCTTTTGGTCTTTTGAATGCAAGTGCAACATTCCAAAGCGCCGTGGATTATGCTTTCAATGAGTTAATTGGGAAAATAATAGAAATCTACCAGGATGACCTTACTGTTTTTTCAAAAGAAAGATCTGACCATGTATCTCATCTCAGAAAAGTGTTTGAGAGATGTAGGAAGTTTGGCATATCATTGAACCCAACTAAGTCAACACTTGGAGTTGATAAGGGTAAGTTGCTTGGACACATCATTTCCAAAGATGGGGTCAAAATTGACCCAGAGAATGTAGAAGCTATAAAGAAAGTTTCCTTACCCCATAACAAGAAATCCCTACAGTCCTTCGATGGTCAGATCAACTTTATAAGGAGATTCATACCAAACTTAGCAGAATTGATGAAACCTATGCATAAGCTACTAAAGAAAGATGCTAAGTTTGAATGGGATAAAGAAGGTAAAGAAGCTTTTGCATCCATAAAAGACTGCATCACTAGGTCTCCTGTTTTGATAAGTCTTGATTACTCCAAAGACTTCCAGATTTTCTCATTTGCATCAGAAGACATAATTGCCAGAGTTTTGTTGCAGAAGAACAAAGAGGGTCAAGAACAACCTATTGCATTCATGAGTAGATCCTTGCAGAATTCTGAACTTAAGTACACTACCATGGAAAAACAAGCCTATGCCCTTGTCAAATCTTTGAAACACTTAAGAACTTATATAGGTTACTCCAAAGTGGTTGGCTATGTCCCTCATTCAGCAGTGAAGGATATCTTGTCTCAGCAAGATTGCCTTGGTACAAGGGAAAAGTGGGTATCAAAGATCCAAGAATATGACTCGGAGATCAGACCCACTAAATTAATCAAGGGGCAGAGACTTGCCAAGATGATGACAGAGGGAAATGAACAAGCCTTAGGTATGGTCTGTCAGAACAGTTCACCAGCATCATCCATTTCAATTGGAATTCAACATCTTCAACAACAACAATGGTATGCAGACATTATATTCTACCTCCTCAACTTAACATGTCCTGATCATCGAATGGGCCACAAGAGAAGATCACTAAGATTGCAAGCCACCAAGTACTAGAGGGACTGGGTTGGAAAAACCCAGATGGTCTCATACTCAGGTGTGTGGATGAAAAGGAATCTCGAAGACTCCTGGAGGAGTTTCATTCAGGATTTTGTGGTGGCCACTTTGCAGCCAAAACCACAGCTCACAAGATCCTTAGAGCCGGATACTATTGGCCCACTTTATTTACGGATGTGCACAAGTCTGTTAGGAATTGCCAGAAATGTCAACTGTTCACAGGAAAACAGAAGCTTGCTACATTACCCCTAAAGCTGGTAGTAATCCAGGCCCCTTTTCAGCAATGGGGCCTTGATTTCATTGGGAAATTTTAAGACAATTCAAGTAATGGTTATACTTGGATTTTAACAGCGACAGATTATTTTATCAAGTGGGTAGAGGCCATACCTACTAAAGCCGCAATTGAAAAAGTGGTTATGGACTTCCTAGAAGACAAAATCATCACTATATTTGGGGTTCCTGCTAAGATAACCACAGATAATGCCAAAGCTTTCACTTCAGTAGCAATGTCTTCATTTTGCTTTAAATATGGCATCATCCTATCCCATTCCTCAAATTACTATCCCCAGGGAAATGGTCTGGTTGAGTCAAGCAATAAAAACTTGATGACCATCGTAAAAAAGTTGTTGGTGACAACAAGAAGGCATGGGATAGTAAAATCAAGTTTGCACTTTGGGCGGATAGAATTACTAAGAAAAGTGCAACGGGAAAATCTCCTTTCGAGTTGGTTTATGGCGTGAATGTGACTTTGCCTATTCATCTTCAGTTACCAGTGTATCAGACTCTGCAAGATTCAAGTTCAAATCAGGATGACTTTCAGAGTAGAATAAATGAGCTGATAAAGTTGGATGAGGTTAGAAGAAGGGCCGTTAATCAGAGTATTAAAAATCAGGATAAGGTTAAGAGAAATTTTAACAAATCATCCAAACCTAGGGTTTTTCAGAAAGGAGGCACGATGTTACTTTGGGACAAACGGAGAGAAAAGCCGGGAAAGCACGGAAAATTTGACAGTTTATGGATGGGCCCTTACATTATTCATGATGTGGTGGGTGACAACTCTTTTTATCTCAGTGACATGGATGGGGAAAAGTAGAGTCTGCTTGTCAACAGACAGATTCTGAAACTGTTTTTTAGTGAAAATATCTGATGCCCATGGGGGCATCTTTGTATCATCACTCTCTAAACCTCTCTTCGCATTTTATTTATTAGCTTAGTTCATTTTCTGTATATTACTTTGTACATTATTTTATGTATATTAGTTGTTAAAGAAAAAAAAAATATCATTTTTGTATCATATACTACCGCTTATTTTGTTTCATTTGGTTATCTATATACATGTGACTGACTTATCCTAGTTTTTATGCAGGAACCAGAGATTCTAGGTTTCTCGTATGATCGATTTCCACGAAGTTCAAATCAATCACACGTCGCACAGTTGGAGCTAGATGTTACCGACTAGGCTGCACCTAGTTGGACTTTCAATGAGCCGCCATTGATGAACAAGATACTTGTTTATGGAGCCAGATGTTACCGACTAGGCTGCACCTAGTTGGACTTTCAGTGAGCTTCCAGTGATGAAAAAGATACTTGTTCATATTCAGAGTTCAAAAGTCCTTTCAGGCCTCCATAACCGTTTTATTTTTTGTAACACATGTTCATACCCCCTTGGGGAAATTGTAAAAAATGTCCTAGCATTTAATTTTTTATAAAAGGCTCGGCTTCCCGGACTTAAGCATCAAGCCGACTAGCCCAGAGAGTTTTTTCCCTTGGTTATTATTGGTTGTTGAACAAAAGACTAATAATTTCTGAGTTTTTCACTCACACCTCCAAAGCTGGGGTAGTCATCTTGGTGTTTCGGCCTAGGGAGGTTATTAGAGCCTTCGTGTCGTTGTTTTTCACCATGCTAGGCATTCGAAATGAGTCATATGGACATGTACTAGGTCCCCCTAGAGTTTCGTCAATTTCCGCAAAAAATATTTTTTTTTGTTTTTTAAGCCATTTTTTAATGGTTTAATTAAAAAAACTTCAGATTGTAATAAAAGTCAGATACGGAGTCCGTTTCTGACATGGGGACACTCGTTTTCACACCCGAAGCGTTCACTTTACCCTTGGGACCACTTTCTACATCTGTTGGGCAGCGACAGCACCCCGTGAGGCAGTATTTGGCTAAAAATGCATTAAAATGGCATTTTAATGCTAAATCTGGACAAATTGGCACTATGGTCAAAGATTGAATAAGTCAAAATTCAATTATTTTAATGTTAACGTGACATGAAAGGGGTCCCATGTGACTAGCGATTTATACATCAGCTCATATAAAATCAAAGTTGGGTGATAAAGTAAAGTAAGGAGTTTAATTCAAGATGACGTCAACCTAAGGGGAGACTCACGCTACCCTTGTTTATGGTAGTGAATGGTAAAAGGGATGGACCCTACCTTCATCTCTCGTCATCCATGAAACTTTGGTTATAACTCACACTAGACCCGTCACATACCAGTACTTGGGTCAAAGGTCATGTCGACTCATATGTGGATGGAGCTCATGCGCAAGATTGATGTATAGTTTGCGCTAGCTAGTGGTGTGGCCCACGCCCTTTTTATTGGTGGCTCGAATAGCTAATAGTGACATCACGTGAAACATTCTCGACTTGGTATTTGATGACGTGCATGTGTCCACGTATAGGATTTGCATATCATGACGCAGCCATTGGAATCGGCGTGTTGTATGTGATGTGGCAGCTCACACTTGGGCTCGGCATCCTGATTTAAGAGCTTGTGGAGTGGTGGCGAATATTGAAGAGAGGTGGCACCTCCTCCACGGTGATCTTACCAAACAACTCAGATCGCTTCCCTTAATTTCGTGAACGCCAACAAAGACTGCGAGTTGTTCCTTGTTCACGCGGACTCCATCTCTCGTTTTGGATCCTCCCCTTGGTTTGGCATTTTCTATATAAGCTAGTCTCTTCTCCTTTGTTCATCATCAAAAGGTGGAACCTCTTCTTGTAAGATTGTAATAGTTTTCTTGAGTATTGTGAATAAAAGGCTTTGGAGGCAATTTCTGTGTGGGATCTATGGATGTTTGGATAGATTTTACTCTACATTAGTGAGGTAACTTGTATTTGTTTTCATGCTTGCATGTGTTTGGGATTAACTTGCTTTCAGAAGGAAATGGTATTTTTGTAAAGATAAAAGGTAATTCTTGTTAGGTTACTCTTTTATTGCAAGTCGAAGAAGAGTATTTGATATATGTATGATTTCATGCTTGGATCTACATTGTTGTTGTAGTCTCTTTTGGTTTACGCAGGTATTTTTTAATCCCCATTGCCAGTGTTGATGATCTTTTGCAGGAAGCTAAAGCTGGAGTATTGATGAACGAATGTGCTCTACCTTTCCGTCAGTAAAATTGGAAAATAAGCTTTGTCCCTTTGATCTCACCAAGGAGGCGTTTTCTGCCCTTTATTTCTTGCTCTACTTTGAGTTCTTTAACTTTTGATCCACAAATTTCTTAAAATTTTCTTTCGGTTTCAAACGTTTCCATATTAGATCTAGCATCTAAAGTCATATCAAAGGTAGATCTAATGTCTAAAAGTTTCTATTCCTAGTCTGCTTCCAAGGTACATTTAAAATTCTAGATGTAGTTACTTTTCCCTTTTTCCGCAAGTTTAAAAATTTTGAAAATTAAAAAAGCTTTTTGAAAGAGTTTTTTTGCATTTTAAAGTTTGATCTAGCATTTTTGTGCTTGAGATTTGCTTGCCTTTCTTCTCAAGAGGCAAGCAAAGATCCTAAGAAGGCAAGTTTTCTAGCTTGCCTCACTTAGTTGTTTCCTTCTTCTTTTTTTGTAATCAATTGTTAATTAGATTTTTTTTTTGTAATTTTTTACATGTTATCCAAAGACACTTCCAAAGTGTTTTTGGGCATCTTTCACTGACATATACTTGCTGGTTTTTAGCAGGCCCATCAAAAAAGAGAAGGAAACTCTGCCCGAAAATAGATTTTTCGAACATTTGGAGCTCCCAAGAGGCTTTCCCCTTAGCTGGGCTTATTTTCTTTGCATGTTGTAAGCCTTTGGATCCCAGATAACAAGGACCAAAGAGCATCTCTCCTAAAGCATTGTAACCGATTAATAAAAGCAAGTTTGAATAGGCTCGGTAGAGCCCGGTCCCCATCCCCCTTAGGGGATTTGTGTCGGTGTCCTTTTTCTGTTTTCTTATATGTTGTTAGCGTAGTTGTTTTTCTTTATCATTTCATGCTTTGTTTGAGTTTTGCAAAAGTAACCTGAATACTTACCCACTGCCCTATACCGAAGTACCATAAGGGAAAAGATTTGAGCAGTGTAGTAATTAAAAACAAAAACAATTTTGTTATGCACTGCTAAGTTAAAATAAACCCCCTCGCTTTCCCGAGTACAGGTTCATGGATAAGGGCTTGCTTGAGTACTGAATCTGGAAAGAGACTCTTGGGTTTTATCTTTTTTCTAAATCAGAAAACTTGTTCTAAAACTTTAAAAATAAACCAAGACTCCTTCCCCATATGCTCTACACCGTTGCAGCTTGTCTGATCAGTTGGCTGTATCAGAAAGGGATACGATTTACTAGATCTAATAGGAAAATCCACACAAGTAATTTTCTCAAGAACTTGGGAGGTTGCAAAGGGTAATCACGACAGAGTCAAGTGGCTACTCTAAGTAGGTTTATCCTCGCCCCGTTAGACACTTGGTATTACCGCTTTAGCACTCAGTTCGAAGGGACTTGACTTGTTGGGCCAAACCCACAATTTACCCATTCCTTAATCAATTCATTTAATAATTTCAAATTTACCAACCGAGACACTGCAATACTTTCACTGAGACTACACTAGCAACCCACATTTGCAAGTACTCTTTTCATTTTGGCACTGGTCTATTCTGTTCTTTTTTGCATAAGTTAATCTCGCAATGTGTCATTGAGTTTCGTGTATCTAATTTGAGTTAAAGTGTTGCTAAGATTAATCTTGTTGGCAGTAATTGGTAATTTTTAAATTTCATCCATTCCATCTTAAAACTCCTAGAATTAATTATTTCTCTCATAGAGTAAAAACCCTAGATTTTACTTTTCATTAGGGTCCACCCACCTTGGCTTCGCTAGAAGTTGGCCTAGACGGAGGAGCTGAGTATCAGGTGACAACACTTGGCTCGAGCTTGCCCCCAAGGTCACACCCAGTGGCTTGAAGATTTCTGGCACGTTACCCGAGGTGCAAATTAGGCGGCAACATTTTGGCGCTGTTCCCGGGGATAAATCTTTCTATTCCCGGAATACGACTTTTTGAGTTTTCATTCTTGTTTTTGTTTTGTTTGATGAATGTTGTAGTTTAATCAACTTACTCAAGTCATTTGGTGACTCCACTACCTTTAATTTTACCAAGGCGTTCTACAAGAAGAAACTTTAAAGGCTTGCTTCAGTTCATTCTTGAGCTTGAAGCAATGGGCGACTTGTATGAGGCCATGGATAGGGCCAAGGAACCTATCCATCGCTACTATGAGGACAAGGGGAAGGTGGGACTCACAAGACGAGTTGAACTATGGAGTGTGATTGATGAACGATGGAATAATACTCTCCATCGTCCCATTCATGTAGCAGGGCTCTACCTCAACCCTGCTTTCTCTTATGCATGTAGATTTCAGTTTGATGCTGAGGTCATGGATGGCTTTCTCCAGTGTGTTCAGAGGATGGTGTTAACTCCCTCTGAGTGCATAGAGATTTCTAGACAGATGGAGATCTATATAGGATGCCAGGTGGCACTTTTGGCTATGACATGGTTGTCCAGGATAGAACCACAAGGATGCCAGGTGCAATTTGCTTAAAACTTTCAAATTTTGATCTCTTAGATTCTTAATTATTTACTCTTTCATTTCTATGTTTTTTACTCGGTAGAAATTTAATCTATCGTAATTTGTAATTTGTGTTTCCTTGTTTTCTTTGTAAATGTGTGGTGGACTAACTATGGTCACAGAGTCCCAGAGTTGCAAAAACTTGCCATTAGAGTGCTAAGTCAAACTTGCAGTTCATCAAGTTGTGAGCGCAATTGGAGTGTCTTTGAGAAGATACACTTCAAGAAACACAGAAGGTTAGAATTTAGAAATGTTAAAGTTTAAACAATGAAAATTTAAATTTATAATCCTTGATTCTTTATAATTTTATTAATTTTATGTATAATTTATTACAATTTTGAATTTGAATTTATCATCATTTATCACCCCCTAACTATGGATCTCATACTAATGCAGGTTACTTTCTCAGCGCCTTAATGACATGGTTTATGTCTTCTACAATCTAAGGTTGCAGGTAAAACAAATTGAGAAGGTACCCAAATTCAGATGCCATTTCATTGGATGACATTAACACTACCAGCAAATGGAGGGTGGAGACGGAGGATCCTGTGGTGGACGAGGCACCTGAACGGTTGGAGGGAGAGGAGAATGATGATGCATATCTGTCGGAGGAGGAGGGAGAAAGGGAGGATGTTGATGTTCCACTTCTAGAGGATGACTATGAGGACATTGAGGAGGAGGTTGATATTCAGGTGCAGCGGTGACCAATTCCAGTGCCACCACTTCCACAGAGTCATACAGTTGGGACTTGGAGGAGACAACTCACATTCTCCTCCCCCTCATCCACATTATCTACTCGAGCAGTTGGAGGTTCTAGTTCCACCCCAGGCTCATCTGGACCACCTCCATAGCCATCTACTGCTTTTAGAGGAAGAGTGGTGCCCTTTACCAGTAAAAGGGGTAGATTGATTAGAGGGTCATCCTCAGGGAGTTGATGACTCTATTCCTATTATTTATCATTGTACTATCATACTATGTTGGTGTCCTATGACTAGACCCTATACACTATCTACATGCCTCACGAGTAATGATGATTCATCTCTTGAGAGACATTTATTTTGATCATTTGATGTGATTTTCTATCATTCCATCAAGAACACATTTCTATAATTTCAGTTTATAGTCGATATTTGATCATGATCCACCATTTGACATATTATGCATCTTATATATGAGTTGTATTTTAATATTTATGTGGAAATGTGTTTATTTGATGTTGTTGTAACTTGTTCCTTTAGATGTTAAAAAAATTGAAAAAAATGTTTATTTTTGTAATTTTTTATGCTTTATGACATTTGCCAATATTTTTCGATATTTTCACCGTTGATGTCAATAAGTTTCATTTCGGACCCCCGACGATATATTCGTCGACATGATATATGTAACTATGGCCCTAATAAGGCAGAAGTCAAGGGTTTTTACCAGTCAACATTTGCAGCAGCAGTCAACTGTGACTGAGACCTTCGGTGGTAACAACAACAGACGAGAGGGTTTCCACAGTCACGAAATTGGTGTGGGTTGAGCTTGTTCAACAACTACGAGATGGTTCAAGGCTTTTCCACCATCTACACAGTCCGGTGGTGAAGATTGCAGCAACATAGATCCGTGGTGTTGTCCACAATTTATTAGTAGCAACAAAGGAGTATCTCTTACAACTCTTTCTTGAGTTGTTTGACTTCTGGTTATCCTGAACAGTCTCAAAGTTTGGAGGTCATAAGCAAACCCATCGTGCCTGAATACTTTGAAGGTCAAAATAGTCTGTTTTGAAGTCACAGTCCTCATCCAAAGTGGTAACATGATACTCAATGATACAGTGGTATATGCATGAGAAGTAAACCTTATTATGATGTTGATAATACAGTATTTGCACATGAGGATGACATTCTATAATGATGCATATTTATAGTGATAATGTATACAATGGTATACTTAGTGGTGTATAAGTGAATGAGATATTTACAGTGCATACAATGGTGTATTGATGAGGACAATGGTGCTGCTGCCTTTTAGTCCAAACCTTTGATGCTTGAACAAGTGATGGAGTATACTGGCAGCAACATGGTTTTCATCAATGTTATCGGAACCGGACCGGTCATCGAACCGGCGAAGCCCAAAATGTGAACCGGACCGGAAACTGGATCGGAACCGGCAAAAAACCGGGTAAAATACCGGCTGACTAAAAAATACATAAAATATTCATATTTTGCAAAAAACATATATATATTCATGTGCATACATATGAATCCAGACCGTTAATACAAAAATATGCAAAGTTTTTCATATATATAGCAAATATGGGTGCAAATATCCAAAATAGCACCTAGTGCAATACATTTCTGAGGTTCTGAACCAAAGTACATTAACAAAGAGGCTCCAAAAGAAAGGCAGGGTGAATCTGTGACACATTATATGTTCATGTCATGTGTGCCCTATACTTGCCTTCAAAGTTCATACATGCATTGGAATTTGGTACTATGCATTGTCCCCACTATGCCCAATTCTTGCAATTGTACATCATTAACTGATCTTCCACTTCACCTTTGCATGTTCTCAATGATTCTCTGAGGTTAGTAAAACCATTAGTCCCCTTCACCTTAGGGTATCTACCTCCTTTTTGCCACAGGAAAAAAGCATCTCCTTCATCACCACTTTCATTCATAACATTGGCTTGATACTATTGTGAGATGTCCATCTTCCACTTCTTGCAGTCCCTCTTCGAGTGCCCTGGCTCCTTCAAAGTTCACACTATAGTTACACTAACAGCTAAAAAACACGCATATGCAAACACCTTTATCCTATATAATTAGTAAATTACACATGGAGAATTTTTCTAATGAAATTCCTTGAAACTGACTCAACTAGATAATCAATCCTTGGGCTCCTGTTATAAAAGTAAACAGTATGCTTATGCTTAGTATGATTTCTATAAAATTTCAACTCTATGTGAATAGGTGAAACTGCATAAACTCCTTTTATTGGACTGCACATTATGCCTTCAATTAATTGACTTGAAGTGCATGGTCTTCAATGTTTCTGTTTACTAGAAGCTTTATTTGCAGCTCATGAAATGACACATTGCAGATTGAAGAACATAATGCAATGTTTTATGTGCTTATGTTGTAAACAATTTCATCTTCAGAGCTGCTTCCTGTTGAAATTTGTTTCATGGTACACAGATTTGCACTTTTAGTGAACAAAACCCTAACTAAAACTGACTGAACATCTTTGAAATGGTAGACTGTCTAGATTCATAAATATGGACTGTAAACTTACAAATGCAGTTATTGCATTAAATGGAAAACACAGAACAGTAGACTGTTATGTGTTAGTTTGCATAAAATTAAGTTTTCTGGAAATTGTAACAGCACGTAGATAGCTGCATTCAATCACACATACTTGGATTACTCAGGAAAGAGGAAAGTTATAAAGGCAATAGCTCAACACTAATGTGTCACAGATTCACCCTGCCTTTCTTTTGTAGATTCACCTAGTGCAATACATCTCTGAGGTTCTGAACCAAAGTACATTAACAAAGAGGCTCCAAAGTACATCAGCAAAGTTTTATTTTCTGGTTTTTAAAAAAAAAAATTGAGTTTCCTGAGTCCCCAGTCCAGATCGGTCGGTTCGGCCGGTTTTGGTCGGTTCCATACCCGGTCTGGAAAAAAATCCGTTTTTTTTCAAAAAAAATTGCTGACCGAACCGGCCAACCCTGTAAACCGGTCAGACCGGTCGGTTTTGCCGGTTCCGGTCCGGTTCCGATAACACTGGTTTTAATCCTAAACAATCCGAGTTCTTCCACGGAGTCTGGCTTCTTCCTGAACAATATGAAAGGTGGAGTCTTCCTGAAATTGACCAAGCTTTGATGGTAGTGATTTCCTTGGAGTCGGCTACAGCATAAACAGTCTGCAGTATTAACAAGCACTGTTGAGTAAGGTATGATGATGTACTGTATGTGAAACTCTTCTTGCAAACTCTTTTAGATTGAAGTCATCTACAGAAGATGTCATACTCAACCAAGTGAACCATGAATACAGAGATAAAGGTAAGTCCTATGGTGATGATGATATGTTGATATTGTGATGATGCCCTATCTACTATGATGCAAACCATAGCTACTATATGATGATGATATGGCATATATATTTCGTGATGAGGTATGAAGATTTATAGTGATGATTTTATGATTATGTACACACTATGATGAAGAACACTATGATGACATGATGATGATGCCTACTCATATGATGTTGATGATACTTTGACACCATGATGACACCTTGTACACCATGATGATGCCTGATACACTATAAGGATGATGCATGTCTGATGATGAGTGATGTGCAGAGATTGTCTAGCAGTGTTGACCAACAGAGTGATGATCAGATTGACCAGCAGACGTTGATGTGCAGACTTGACAAGAATGATGAGTAGATTGACCAGCAGACATGCAGACTTGACAAGGTTGATGAGTAGATTGACAAGAATGGAGAGCATAGATTGACCAGAAGTAAATTGTTCAGCAGTGGTTGATGAGCAGAGATCGAAGTACAACGGTACATGAGCAAAGATTGATGCAAGCTAAGTCTTGCACTTGAGGATTGGACTCTTCAAACCCTTCTTAGTTGGAGCTAAGAAAACCAGGTTGGGTCCTGTTACAAGAATTGGTGCTCTTTGCATCAGTTGCTGTTTATTGTAATCGAGAATATTGTAGTCTTCCATTACCATAAATAAAGTTCACATTACAAATATTCTTGTGTCTCTTTGATGTGATGATTTTGCTTATGACTCATGGTTGATTTAACTGATGAATATAATTATGTGATTAATGCTTGATATACTCTGATTGATTAAAAGAAGATAAAAAATTTAAATTGTTGACACACTGATTCACCTCCCCTTTTAGTGTGGCCATTGTGTCCAACAATCTTGTTCTTCCTCATTGCCACTCCATTTTGCTACGGAGTATGAGGAACTGTATGCTCTTTTTTTATCCCCTCCGATGAACAAAACTCTAAAAAGTCCTTGGAGGTGTACTCACCCCTATTGTGCACCCTCAATACCCAAATCTTCCTCCCTGTCGGGTTTTCCACGAGATTTTTGAACTCTTGAAACCGCTCGAAGACCTCTGACTTGGCCTTCAAGAAAAAGATCCAGGTCTTCCTAGAGTAGTCATCAATGAATGTGACGCAATAACTGTATCCACTGAAAGAATGGGCACTCATGGATCTATAAACATCTGAATGCACCAAGTCCAAGGTCCCCTTAGACTTGTGCTCACTCTATGGGAAAGGTCGCCTAATGTTCTTCCCCAAAGCACAACCCTTACAGTGGTTATGCTTTTCCTCCTATACTTGAGGAACTCCAGTAACTATTTGTCTCAAATGCCTCAGTGCTCCATGGTGTAAGTGTGCCATCCTTCTATGCCACAACTCACTTTGACAGTTGTTGTTGCTGACCAGAGCCTTTATAGACTTGAAGTGTAGTCTGTACACCTTGCTTCGGACCCCAATCACCTGATCCAACTTCCTATCTGACCCCTTTGGCCTGATATACACTTTCCTATCTCGAAACTTCACCTAAAAATCCTTGTCCTCCATGTTGGAAACGGATACGAGGTTCTTTGTCAACCCCATAATGTATAATACGTCAGCAAAATTGAGGGGTTTGCCAGACTCCCTTTGAAACGAAACAGTACCAACTCCCTGCGCCTGCTACTGCGCATCATCTCCCAACTCAATGTGGAGATTTACTCCACCCTCTTGCAAGCTTCTGAAGAACCTTTTTTGTCCTGTCATGTGACAAGATGCTTTGTTGTCAATGTACCAGATGCTGTTGCCTTTGGTGCTTTCCATGCAAGCTATCAAACAAAAATCCTCATCGAAGTTTTTGTTGAACTCTTCCACCTTTGCATAACTTGCCATCTATGTATTGTTCTTCTTCTTCTTGTCTGGGCACTAGGAGGCAAAGTGTCCTGGCTTGTGGCAGATGAAACATTTGACCTTTGACATGTCAATGTTCTTCTTACCACCCTTTTTTTTCCTTTTCCTTGCCCTTTCCCTTGCCTACTAGGGCTAGAGCCTCTTCATCCACGATATGTGGGGCACTGCTGGATGAACCTGAACCTTCACCCATACGGATCTCTTCCTGCAGAAAGTCGTCCCACATTCTCTATCAGTGAGGGAGCTTCTCCCTAGTCACCATGCCTTTGACAAAGACATCCCATGGCTTAGAAAAGCCATTGAGGGCTATCTAAACTAGCCTCTCATCTTCAGTATTAGAGCTCACCGCTCCAAGTTCATCCCTGATCTGTGTAAGCCTTGTGAGATAAGGCACCACTCCTTCACCCTTGGCCATCTTGGTGCTTCGCTGTCTCTCTTGTAGCACCATCTTTCGATTCTCGTTCTTACTTTGGTAGAGGCTTTCCAGAGTCTTCCACATGTCTAATGCGATCTTCTTACCGAAAAGGTGAGGGACTATGCGATCCTTCACCCCATCCAAGATAATCAACATGGCCCTAGAATCCTCCTTCAATTTAGCCAACTCTGTCAGATTTGTGGGCGCAGCCTTCTTGGATCAATGTACTCCTCTGCATCACTAACATATAGGATCCTCATGATCCTCTCTTTCCATGTAGGAAAGTTTTGAGACCCCTAGAGTCTATCCTTGACTCTCAACTATATGGCGATAATGAAGTGTACCGGTCAAACCCTAGATCTGAAACCCTAGGTTTGTGCCTTCTATAGATCTGCCCCCGATCTATTCAAAATTGTTGCTTTCTCTTAGATCTGCTCAGAAGAGCTCTGATACCATGTAAATTTCCTTGAAATCCAATCTTGAGTTACACAGTAAATTTTTTAATATATTTAAAACCCCAAATAAATTACTGGCAACCACAAATGAATTTCTTCACAAATATTGCAGCAGAAAATAAATACTGAGAAAAAATAGAACAACAATCACATCAATAGAGACACCAATATTTTCGGGTATGAAAACCACCAGAAAAACCCAAGATGGGAAAACCGGTGCAACAGTCTGAGGAGATATTTTTATTAGTAAGATATAGAACAGTACAATCCAGAAATAGATTTTACCCAACCTGGCAAAATCGTACAATCGAAACTCCAGAGAAAACCCCATAAATTCATATGACCCTGCGTCACCTTGAACAACGTCTATGTCATCCGTACGGCCTCTTCGTCACTGTACGGATGTTGACTTCACCTGTATGACCTCCAATGTCACCCGTAAGGCCGTGTAGGCTGCCTGCATCATGACCTCTGTGTCACTGTGTACAGCCTCTTCGATTCGTCGATGTTGCCCTATCGATCTTTGGAAAATTTTCTTCAGTCTCACTTTGCAAAAATCTCCTGCAAATTTTTTTTCTCACTCTCTGGCTGAAAGATATAAGCAAGAAATCTCTCTTTGACAATGTGTGTGTCAAAGCAACTGTGTGTGTGTCTTCTACACCAAATCAATCTCCTTTTAACTCAATGGCCAAGCGAAAACTCAGATCAATGGATGAGATCCTCCGATGAGAATAATGGCCAAGATTAAATTAGCCATCACTTAAATTATTTTATCAGTTGAACTTTATAAAAGTGTCACCATTAAGTCAAATTAAAATTAGATCACATAATGCATTTTTCCTAAGTTTAAACTTTGGATAAAGGCAATGATCAATCTGGCTTCTCATTTTATGTTTTCCATCAAGCAATGACACATGCAAATGATAGAAGACCTTCCTTGTTGCCACTTTTTAACACCCCCCCTCTCGAATTTCCCTAAAATTTGGGGTGGTCTCCACACGCCCCTAGTGTGTGTTTCCCCACTCCCGCGTCCCAAAAACTTGGGGGAACATTGAATAATACCAATATATCAAGAGAACCATCTCCTAAGCAATCCTAGGAACATGTATATTATCATCACATACATTATACAAGAACCCTTGATAAATGTCCTTTAGCCATTTGAAGAAATGCTCATGTACCAAATTCTTTAACCGTTACACCTGCCCACAATGCCAAGTTTAAGTCAATATGAGGAATGGCAATAGAGTGCTATAGGACTAGTTACCTAGGATCCTTGTGATTTGGAATGAACTTGGCTATTCCTTTGTTAATACAATCATTTGATAATGGATTTTTTAAGTAATTGGAGTAGGCCTATGTTGACAAAATCCTATGTGGCCTTGTAAAATTCACATGGAAAGCTATCAAATCTTGATGACTTATCCTTGACCATCTCCATCAAAGTAGTTGTTAGTTCTCCATAGTCAGTAATAAAGATTTTATGACAAAATTACAAGAAGTCTTTTTTATGTGTTTTGTCAAACACTTGGCATCTCAGAGGTTTTAAACTTATAAACACATTTAGATTTAAAGAGTTGAAACACATGCCAAGCACTTCAAATAAACAAGTTCTGAACATCAACCACGTTACACAGTGATTTAGGTCAAACTGACTAGGGAAAACCCTTGAGAGATTTTATTAAGAAGAGCAAAACTGGAATTTCACCCCTCAGAAATTCATTTCAGATTACAAAAACAGAGTTATCTTGACCCTGGTTGTACATTCCTTGAAATTCGTTCCAAACAAGAAGAAATTTCAGACTGTCCACAACTGCCAGAAACAGAGCAGCAACTTGCTGCTTAGGGAATCATGCCACAATACGACCTGTCAGAAATATACAGCAGCAGATTTCTCTCTTCCTCTGCCTCGGGAAATGTGCCAGCAACACATAGGCTGGCATGGATTTCTATGCAAGAAAGAACATTGTAAATATGCCTTGGGAAAAGCACCCACATGTGCCACTGCCTCGAAAATTGAGCCCTGCAACCTGCTGTACAGACTATTAATTATTGGAGACCATTGTCTTGGGAACTGTGCCTTTATCTTGAAAACAGTGTCTCTTCTTTCAATTTGATCTCTCACTTTCTTTCCTTGGTGTGTGTGTTCTCTTTCTCCCATTACCTCTTTTTATATCATGAAACCCCTATATACCTTTTAACCAACTCATCAATGGATGAGATTAACTTGATCTAAAGGTTCATATTAAATACACAATAAAACACTTTTTTATTTTTTATTAAATGTGCATTTAATGCACTTTAGGACTTTATACAAAATATCATAATATAAAAATGACACTTTATTTACATAAGTCACTTTTTACTTAAAGAAACACTAGTGACAACACTTAGTCCCCCCCGATACACATACCAAAAATCATAAGGAAGACCTCTGGATTTATTGTTTTCTAAAACTCCCTCCTGACGAGGGAGTTCCCCATGACACTGTCTATATCTACTTCGCCTGGGTCCCTGTTCCCTGCTGCAACTCCCTTCTGCTCCTGAATCTGGCCCAGAGATAAGTGTCTGAAAACAACTCGAAACTCTGAACTTTGAGGCTCTTCTCTTGTCTCCTCTACATGCTCATGAACATCGTACTGGTTGAGCATCCTACTAGTACACTAAAGAGACTCCCTCTCTTCTTCTGAAAGCATCAACTGGCCACCTGTAGCTTCTGCTCCATCCTCGAACTCTAACTCAGACAACCAGCCACCTGATCTTGTATATACAACCTCTCCTCGCGGCACATAGAATTTGTCCCTCTTGTCTCCAAGTAGAATCGTGTAGTGTCAACTGTATCTCCCACACGATAGAGAAATATGTGTCTAGGTCCGACAAATAGTCCAAATGCATCATCCTCCAAGGATGAATTTGAGACTCTATTGACTCTAATCCTGAACATCATCGACCTTCAGAAGCTCTCCAAACTCTAGTTGGAACCGCACTATTCCAACTCCCGGCATTGCTGCCTGAGGACTCCTTATATCAGTCTACACTAAGTGTCCAGGACCTAACTCAGTAATACTTTGAAAGACAAAGACAACATACAAATTGGTCATGTGCCTAGTTGACCCACTGTCAACTATCGATGTATCATGAAAACTAGTTGCCCACGTTGGAATTGAAGGATGCCAAAGAGAACTCTTGCTCAAACTGAGCAACATACTCCTCCACTAAGGAAGATGTTGCTGGAACCCTCTTCTTCTTCTCTAGACAGTTTAACGCATAGTGTCCAAACTAGTTGCATGAGAAACGCCTGATTTTGCTCAATTCCTTCTTTTTCTTGTTCTTAGCTTTGGTGGTGGTGGTGAGTGCAACATTCTCCTTTAGGTCAACACTGGTCTGACCATCCTAAGATCCCTCCCGGATCTCCTCTTGGGTGAAATCATCCCACAGCCTACTCCAACTAGGCAACTTCTCCCTTTCGTCAATGCACTTGACAAATGCATCCCAGTTTTTAGTGAAGCCCTTTAGAGCTATCCTCACCAACTCTGAATCTAGGGTTATCTCTCCTACAACAGCTAGCTCATCTTTCACTTGAGCAACTGTAGTAAACTAGGAGGTCACATTTTCATCTTATCATTTTAATGTTATGCGGTTTGTCTTTGAGTGCCATTTTGTGGTTTTCATTGTTTGCTTCAAACAACTGATTTAAGGTGTCCCACATATCTTTGGTTGTCTTCTTCTCAGCCAATTGAGGGATCAAATGATCTTTAACCCCATCTATTATAACCCTCTAAGCCCTAGCTTCCTTCGAGCATCTCATGCTCTTCAATCTCATCTTTGCCAGTGGGCTTGGTCACAGTGGTCTTGGCAAATTTCCATATCTTCCATTCTTTGAGGATAGCTGTTATCCTTGCCTTCCAAGGCAAGTAGTTGGACACCCCGTCCAACCTGTCTTCATACTTGATGCTCATCATAGCAATCAACCCCTGCTCACAACCAACAAGAACTTCAAAGATAACTAAAGGACTATCACAAATGTTTTGCCCAACTTTGAAATCATTGTTTTGCTCTGCTCTGATACCATGAAGATTTTATGACAAAATTACAAAAAGTCCTTTTCAATTATTTTGTCAAACACTTAGCATCTTCGAGGTTTTAATCTTATAAACATTTTCAGATTTAAAGAATTAAAACACATATGCCAAGCACTTCAAATAAACAAGTTTTGAACTCTCTGTTACACAGTGATTTAGGTCAAACTGATGAGGGCAAAACCCTTACTGGGAAAATCCTTAGAGATTTTATTAAGAAGAGCAAAACTGGAATTTCACAACTAATAAATTCATTTTTAGATTACAAAATCAGACTTATCTTAACCCTTGGCTGTACATTCCTTGAAATTCGTGCCAAACGGGAGGAACTTGTAGACTGTCCTCACGTGTCAGAAACAGAGCACCAACCTGCTACCTAGGGAATGTGCCACAGAACGGCCTATTGGAAATATACAGCAGCAGATTTCTCTCTTCCTCTGCCTCGAGAAATGTGCCAGCAACACATAGGCTAGTACAGATTTATATGCAAGAATTAACGTTGTAAATATGCCTTGGGAAAATCGCCCACATGTGCCACTGCCTCAAAAACTAAGCCGTGCGACCTGTTGTACGGATTATTAATTCTTGGATGTCACTGTCTTGGGAACTATGCCTTTGTCTTGAGAACTGTGTCCTTTCAATCTGATCTCTCACTTTCTCTCCTCGGTGTGTGTTCTCTTTGTCCCATTACCTCTTTTTATACCATGAAACCCCTAACTACCTTTTAGCCAACTCATAAATGGATGAGATTAACTTGATCTAAAGGTTCATGTTAAATGCACAATAAAGCACTTTTTTATTTTTTATTAAATGTGCTTTTAGTGCGCTTTAGGACTTGATACAAAAAATCATAATATAAAAAAGACACTTTAGTTACATTAGTCACTTTTTACATAAATAAACTCTAGGGACAACACTTAGTACCGCCCATGATACACATACCAAAAATCATAAGGAAGACCTCCGAAGTTATTGTTTTCTAATGAGTAACTACTCATACATTCTTTTTTGTGCCTCAAAAAATTGACAAAGGTCCATGTCAAAAGGGTTTGCATGGCCACCTTAGATTTCTCCATGAGGCCCTATGACTAAAACACTAGCCTCTAATGGTTGGCGAACAACTCATCGATATCCTCTTTCTTTGTGAACCATCCATTTGTATTCTTAATTATAGAGATTGTTTTCACAGGCTTCCTTATTTTCCAAGGGCTTGAAAAAATCCTTTGTCATTTGATGCCCCATTTTAAGCAATGGTGAGCTCTCAATTGAGCCCCCCACGTAGGCAATCTTGTAAACTTTGCAAAGCATCAAAATTTGGCAACCTTAGCCTATGCTTCCTCATCAAAACGGTTGCAATGAAGTGATTGATTGACATATCTAGTTTATATCCCATAGCCTTGTGCTAAGAAACCGGACACGCCCATTTAGGGCCATGTGTCCCGTGTTCGCGTGTCTGACACGGACACATTGACAGATTGTGTCCGACACGATTGTCAATCGTGTCCCGTGTTCAGACACGCGTGTCTGGGCATTATCCAATCGTGTCTCGAAAACAAGACACGAAATTGTCGGCCGGGCCCATAAAAACCCGTTTTTTCTCACTTTTTTATTTCATTTCCAATTTGTAGCAGAGCTCTAAGAGGGGTTTTTTTGTAGGTGAAGAGGATTTGAAGGCTTTGGAAGGGTTTTTTTGCAAGTGAAGGTGGATTTGGTTGGGTGGATTGCAAGCTCAACCATCAAGCAAGAAGAACAATGTCTCATTCAGCTAGGGGAGGAGCTAAAGGGCAAAGGAAAGGGAGAAATGCCCCACCTATTGTCTCCCCTCCTATTCCTCCAAACACAAGCTCTTCTACTCCTCTTGCTAGTGCTCCATCTGCTGCTAGTGGAGCTCATGCTCCATTGAACCCTGTTTTAGCAAGACAACAAGCCCAAGAGAAGAAATACCCTTTGTGGAGGTATGTGACTAGGAAAGCAATGTATGGGCCTGGGACAAAGCTAGGTGTGGGAGGCAATGTGTCTTGGACTTGCAATTTTTGCAAGAATGACTTCAAGAGCACATACTACCGAGTTAAGAGTCATTTGTTGGGCCTTCCTAATTGTGGGATTTCTTCATGTATAGGTGTGAGTGTTATCCAAAGGAAAGAAATGGAAAAGGAGGATCAAGAAGGCTTAGGGAATGTAGCAACAGCAAGCAAGAAAAAGGATGAGGATCCTCTTCCATTCTTAAGGAAACCCTCTACAATTTGGCCCCCATTTCCACCTAGTAGAGGTGATACACATCTAGCAAAAAAGAGGCCAAGTGGTCCAATGGACAAGATTTTCCAACAAGAGGCATGAGAAGAGGTAGACCTCACCATTGCGTTCTTTTTCTACCTCAATGTCATCTCATTCAATGTTGCACGGTCACCATTGTTTTTTGATATGTATCGAAGTCTCAGTGAACGAGCTCCATCTGGTTATGTGCCTCTTGGTTCGGAGAAGCTTAGAACCACATTGTTGGTTAAGGAAAAGAAGGAGGTGGACACAATTCTTGAGCCAATTAGAGAAACATGGCTCTCATCTGGAGCGAGTATTGTTTCCGATGGATGGACGGATCTAGCACGCCATTCACTCATCAATTTCATGGTATCTTCCCAAAATGGACCAGTGTTCTTGAAAGCGGTGGATGCTCTTGGGAAATACAAGGATGCACATTTTATGAGTGAGTTATTCATCAAAACCATTGAAGAAGTAGGTGTTGATTCTTGTGTACAAATAATCACGGACAATGCACCTGTTTGCAAGGCCGTTGGCATGATTGTGGAAACTAAATATCCACAGGTATTTTCATTTATGACACCTTTCATTGTTAATGATTTGAGTTGTTAACTTGTTAGTGTTGTAGAGTCATTTATACTTGTCTTTTTTGCTCTTACAGGTTTTTTGGACACCTTACATTGTTCATTCTTTGAACTTAGCACTCAAATCCATTTCTTCAGATGTGACATGGATTGGCAACATTATTGAGGATGCACGCCATATCTGTAACTTTGTACAAAACCATACAAATGCCCTCACCATCTACAAAGAGTACACACACATCTTTCATTGTTGAAGATAGCAGATACTCGGTTTGCTTCCTCATTCATCATGCTCAAGAGGTTGAGGGAGGTCAAAACCGCTCTTGGGTCCATGGTGATTTCAGAGTATTGGTCTTTTTGGAGAAAGACGGATCAAAGTGCTTCAAAAAAGGTGAAGGACATAGTATTGGATGATGTTGGTGGGAGAGGGTGGATCTTACCATTAAGATCATGGAGCCACTCATTTCTTTGTTGCGCTTTGCAGACACGGACCAACCCATCCTAGCGGATGTTTATGAGGGGTGGGATTCCATGATTGAGTCCATGAGGACCATTGTTATGGAGAATGAGTGTCCCGAGTATGAGACATCAGCAGAGATCTTATGGTCCACCATTCAGGATATTCTTATCTCCAGGTGGGATAAGAATTGTACACCTTTGTATTGCTTGGCCCACTCCTTGAACCCCAAGTTCTATAGTCAGGAATGGCTCACTGGTGGGACCTCACATGGAGTCCCTCCTCACATGGATGGAGAGATTTCACAGGGGAGGAAGATGGCATTTAGGCGGCTATTTCAGGATAGAGACAGACTTGATGAGGTGGAGGCGGGATTTGTAGAGTTTTCCTATGCTACTGGGAGATTTGGAGGCTATGATGTGGTTGGAGATAGTGGCGTTAAGAAGCCCTATAATTGGTGGGCATCTCATGGGGCAACATGCCCTATTCTACAGAAGCTAGCCTTGAGGATCATCTCTCAAGTTACATCATCCTCTAGTTGTGAGAGGAATTGGAGCACATATGACAACTTGTATAGCTTGAAGAAGAGCAGGCTTGAGCAGTGCAGAGCAGAGACGATGGTGTATGTGCACACCAATCGTCGTCTTATTTACAGGAAGAGGGAGTGGGTGAAGGGAAAGGCAAAGATGTGGGATGTCTTTCCTGATGATATGGGTTTGGACAACAGTACTGAGTTGGCATTAACCAACCTGGATCTTAATGATCCATTGCTAGAGCTGATGACATTTGATGATAGTGATCATTTGGAGGGGTCATCCTCCACACCAGCAGATATTGATCCTATCATGGTTGAGGAGGAGGAGGAGGAGGAGGATGAGAGTAGTGATGAGTTTGTTGATTCAAGCATGGAGGAGGATGAGGACTTTTGATAGATGAGACTCTTCATTCTTCTATTTTGATCTACACCTTTTTGTATTTACTATTGCCAGTGGCATTCCGACATCTATGTAATACATTATAAGATTATACTGTATACATTTTGATTTTGATGACTTAATGAGAAATATGGTTTTGACTCATGAGTATTGACATCTTGATCTATGACTGATATTTATGTGTCTCATAATATGACTGTGATTACTAATTTGATTTGTAAATGTGTAATACTAATGTTAAATGTGCATTGATTCTGATTTATATTGAATATTTTTTAAAAATGGATCTATATGTCTATAATTTTAAATTTTTAATATATATAAATTTTTTAAAATATATATATATAACGTGTCCTACGTGTCCTGATTTCGGGGGTCAGCGTGTCCGTGCCGGACACTCGAATCCCTGTGTCCTACGTGTCCTGATTCCGGGGGTCAGCGTGTCCGTGTCGGACATTCGTATCCCCGTGTCCTACGTGTCTTGATTCTGGGGGTTAGCGTGTCCGTGTCGGATACTCAAATCCTCGTGTCCTTCGTGTCCCGTGTCCCCGTGTCAGGTGACTTAGGCCTTGTGTCTTTTCCATTAGATTGAATCAATTTGTAATCTGTACCCCCTCAAAAAGGAGGCACCGAATGCAATTGTCTTCCCACCAAACTATTTGATTATCTTCCTTTCTAGGTCTGGGTAAGATGTTCCACACCCTTTTGATGTAATTAATACAACTCTAGGTTTTCAATTGTGAGACAGTTAAGAGGAAATGAGTCTTGAACACGTATTTTATCATCTCCTTGGGATAAATAAGATAAGATGATTTTATTAATGTCCAACAAATGACCACTGAAGTAGGTCACAGGGACTATTGGGTACAATGATGTCAATACAAAGTGGGAGCGTTAAAGTGACTCCTATAAGAAATAGAATACATGAAGCAAAAAGCAAGAATGTGGATCTAATCTAAACCATGTGGAAGCACTCTCCAAGCTCTAGAGTGTCGGCCTCTTTGGGAGAAGAAAGATGGATGAAAGATGTACAAACCCAACAGATCCAGTATTTGGGAAAATAAGCAACAAGCAATGGAGCATGTGTCTCACAATATGTTGGATTCATCTTTCCTACTGTCTGATGTCGAGTGGAGGAAGCTCAAGATAGAGGACTATATAGAGGAAGCGCTAGAAAGGGAACTGGATGATGTAGTATGCTAATGTCTGGTGGAGGAGGTGCATCGTTAGTGACTAGATGATCTTCATTGATTGCTGATGTAAGATCTGGATTGGTGATGTCATCCAGGTCTCTATGATGTGTGGACAACCCTTTGAAGCCTCACTAATCGGTGGTCAAGGCTCTAGCTATTATCTGTCTATCTTTTAGTGCCCTGAGAAGAAGGGAGCACTGTAAAGATGCGTTGAGTGAAGATTGATCTTTGAGGTGGCTGCATGGAATCAAAGCGGATCGAAGGGCCTCTTGAATGTAAAGGGAAAAACATCATTGATTCAGAAATTTGAAGAAGTTGGAGAGGGTTCGAGACTCCCTAAATAGGAATGAGACCTCCCTTAGATCTCATAGTAGATGGGACAAGGGAAGATGAAGTGCTCCTCATCCTCAACCTCTTGAAGGTGGTGGAATTGGCATATCCTGTCTAACCGGTCAATCTGGTGGTTGGTCTCTGCTTGAAGCCTATGTGAGCCAACTTTGAACTGGTCCAGAGGAATGTGAACATCGTGCATCAAATGGCGGAGGGTTTAATGTGGTCAAACAATGAGTCTGCCTCTCCATAGAAGGCCATGTTTGGGCATAACCCGTCTTGAGGGTTAGCTCAAGTGGTCTAGATAAATTGCTTGTAAATGTCAATCCCTAATGATTTGGCTTAACTCTTGTCTAGTTGGGAGAAGGTTGTCAAAAGCATTCAGGGAATATCTGAATGGAGGGAGCTGGTCCATCTATTAGCCTATGTAGCCTAGAAGAATTGAGACCCCTACGAACCAAAACCAAGTCTGGCCTGGACGACTAGAAGAGGAAATAGATTCCGAGGAGCAATAGGCCAAGTACGGATACTTGTCACATCTTTTGTTGAGTCGGTGTAGCTTTGGACCCAATGCAGAAAAGATACCAAATTGAACATTGTCTCAAGTTGGAAGGGTTGGGCACCAAATTTTGCTTAGGTGATGTGAAGAGAGACTGCTTGTTTGCCTCAAATGATGTGCCGGAGGAGAAGGGTCTAGATCCTCTTGGTCGAGCTTAAGTCCAACTCCAGCAAACTAGGCCCTCACACCTCTGAACCATAGAGCACAATGGATCAAATGAGATAGTGCATGACAGTCATCTTGGATGAGATGTCCAAAAAATGGTGTCTAAAGCATTGTCTCTTGATGAGAGCTAGGGATCCGTAGCCCTTGTTGATCTGAGTCTGAAGGGCGTGTTGTAAGCTAAAATGGGGTCCTGAGAACCAAACTCCCAAGTTTGTGTAGGAGTTGGTGATTTCAATCTCTGCCCCTGGAAAGAAGAAATGCAAGTTCGAGATGGTCTTCTTCATGCCATTGAAGATCATAACCTTGGTTTTACCCAGGTTGTCAGTCAACTGTCGAAGATCACAGAAAAGAACAAGGGCATCTAACTGTCTCTGCAACCTAACAACAGGTGAGGCTAAGAGGACCACGTCATCCACAAAGAGTAGGATAGATATCAAAACTTGGTGAAGGAGACATCCATCGTCGTCCTACATATGGTTGTGGGGGATAGGGGACAACCTTGTTTAACCCCAATGCTCTAGATAAAATATGATACCCTTTGGGTCGTGTGTAGACGACTAAGGATTGACTCATAAAGACACATAATGGTAGTCAGTAATGTCTCAAATATGCCAATGTCTCTATGAAATATGTGCTCTCGAGGGATAGAATCAAAAGCTTTTCGAAAGTCTACGAAGAAATAGTAAGATTTGGAAGAGTAGAATGATAGCTCTGAGGGTGAAAATGTGATCAATGCTTTGATGAGCGGGCCTGAATCTTGCCTTCCTTCTAGCTCTAAGGCATCTCTCCTCAAGCTCTCTATAAAGCTTGATATGGAGGACCGTCGCATAAAAACAACTCTTGATCTAAATCCTCGAACACTTGAACAAGCCTTGTGCCATTGTAGTCAAGGTAGAATGTCTTATGTTTGGACATGGCTTGATCTAAGCTCTTAAGCACTTTTCCATTTTCCTTTTGAAGGTTGGACCATGAAAGCCATAATTTTGAGGAATCTTTCTTTCTAAACTTGTCGAGGCATATAACCCAAGAACGACCTTGGGTATATTCCATACACCTCTCACCTTTAGGCATTCGAACTAACAACATGCCTTTTTTTCCTATTAGCCACCCACCATATTAAAATCCCCACACACCAACGAATGGAACTCTGGGTGTTCATAGGACTAGAACAGGGCTTGTTCATCCATATCATTGGATGCATAGATATTGGCCAAACTCAACATTTGATTGTCCAAGCTTAAGATAAATCAAAACAATCTCTAAGGGGGGTCATTCCCCCAACCCATGATTGAGGGGCCATTAGAGGAATTTTGAGGTAAAAATTAGGCCTCAAAACAAAAAGTATACTAATAAAATCAACTTTATAAGACCCATTAGGATTCAAGATCATGATGTCAACCATAAGGGTAAATAGTTTTGGAGGGAAGAGAAAAAACTATTTTTCTATCGTATTTTCAACTTATCTCTTTGTAGATTTATTTAAATATTGAGTGTGAGTAATTGTTGGATGTGGAATTAAATTCCGCATCCAACGAGTATCTACTTGACATACTTTTGCTAGTCTCTTGGTAGGAAAAAAATCTGAAAACACAAAAAAAATCATATTTCGTTAAAGGAAATACGTTTTTGTTTTTTTAAATGTATTTTGAGTTTTTTCCTATCGTGGGTTTTCAGAAGTATGTTGAGTGGGGTGTGAAATTTAATTCCACATCTAGCGAGTGCTTACACATGAAATTTGAATAAACCCACAAGGAGATCAATTGAAAATATGATAGAAAAAAGTAGTTTTTTTCCTTTCATTAAAAATTAATGACTCTTATTTTATTATTTTAACTCCCATTTTAGACCTCAAAATTGCTCTAATACAAGCTAAGATGAAACCAAAGTTGCCAATCAACCCTTATCATTGTCTTGAGTCATCATGAAGACAAATTGTGGCCCTTTGTTCTTGTCTTGAATTATCATGAAAACAAATTGTGGTCAAACCTAATTCAAACCAGTTTTTAACAAGAATCAATAAGTTTTTACTTCTGGGATAAACAAAATAGCAAGCTCCTAAAGCAAGATCCATATCTTGTAGACCATGAGGCCCCTAACTTTCCATGAAACAAACTTTATTGGAAAATGGTTGTGATATAGTACATATTATCTTCATCAACATTACTTCCCAAACCGATAAGAACTTGACGTTGCTGCACCTTTTATTGTCAAGGAATAAAATAAATCATCTAGAGTGAGAATCTTGGGATTCTTTTGAGCCTCCTCAAGGGCTAGTGTTGTCGAGGAGTTCGAAAGGGAGTTGGGGAACGAGTTGTCTTGTGAGCTCCTCAACAAAAGGTGTTTTGGGAGGGATGTGCCACTTCGTTTCTAGTGGTGAAGGCCTTGGTCCTAGTAGGTGTAAACACCAAGGTTGTCATCTCGCTAAGATGAGGCTTTTGGGTTGTTTCCTTGTGTGGGGAGTTCTTATGAACTACTTGAACACCTCCTCATCAAAGTTGTTAGTAGTGCGAGAAGTTAGTTGTGCATGAGCTTTAGGAGTTTGATTGGTTGGGCTATGGGTGGGTTTGGCCTGGCCATGAGCAGCCAATCATGGCAGTTCTGGCATTGGAAGCAAGTGTTAGGAAAATTGATACACTTGGCATGTGCTTGGTCATCTTGAGCCCCATTTGATCATCTTGTAATCCCAGTTCTAGCATTGGAAGCAAGTGTTTGGCAAGTTGGCACACTTGACATTTGCTTGATCATTTTGAGCCCTACTTGGATCAACAAAATATCCTTTTAATAGGTTAGGTCTTGGGAAAAACGGGGTGACGAATGATAGATAAAGTCATCTATCAATGGATAAGTGCGCTCGAGGAAGGGTCAGAACTGCATGGGAAGGTTGGGGAACCCAACCTACACAAGGCAACATAGTTGGGGTTTTTTCTTGAATGAAAATTCTCAATCTAGGGTGAAAACACCAAGGTATTGCGATATACCCATTGTCCACAAGTAGCGATGATAGCATAATATGATTCCTCAAGGAATGAAAAAAGAAAAAAGCCTTTAGTTAGGCAATGGGCTCCCATCCCTCCTCTATCTTGGCCTTGATAATGGCTTTTGGAGGCATGCAACCATCAAAGTACCCAAGCAATGTGTACTTTTTATACAAGTTACATATATCATCATAGTAATACATAAATATCATTGGGGGTATCCTCAAGGGAATTGTCAATGCATTGTACACCTTTGAAACAAATTTATGGGGTGCCTTTGTGTTAAAGACACAGCATCATGAGTCATTCTCCAAGCCAATCTTGTGCGCCAGGATTGAGCCTCATGTGTTGAGGTAGTGCCTTAGGGAGCCTGAGTTGGACTCAGGAAACTTGGAGTAGATTCTTGAGCTGGACTCAAGAATGACTAAGCCTTATGTGTAAAGGTTAAACCTCATAAGCCACTAAAAACCAAAATACCAGTGAAACAGGGATCACAAGTTTGACTTGGCTCGACAGTCAAATTGTTTTTTTCCTTTAGGGCCAAGTCAAACCCACAGTCAATGAGTTTGACTTGATCAACAAGTATCGAACTCATAATCAATCACAAGTTTGAGACTCGTTGAACATGAGTTTGACTTGACCAGCCCATTATAAAGCCCATAAAAGGGTGCCTGTATATATGTGTGAAATTATTTTATTGGCTAGAGTAGACTTTGATATCTTGGCATGAAAAATCAGTATTAAACATATTGTGTTTTTCTCCGTATGAATTATTCTGCCATGTTTATGCAGACCACAGCACCAGGAGAACAAGGCACAGGATCAAGTGCACATGCTACTGGGGCCGGAATGTCTGGTATGAGAGCAGGAATGAATAGTGCAGGATTCACTTCCACGCCTTTCAATGTATCCCTTCCGCCAGAAGTAGCAAACATGCTTCCAGGTTTCATGAACATGGCGGCACAATTTGGCCAAAATGTCCAAGAAGGACATCAGGAAAATGGTGGTAGTCAGGAGGCTAGGAGCATAAATGAGGATGACGAACCTGAAATGGATGTAAATGGAAATATAAATTTAACTTTCGAAGGGGGGGAAATGCCAGATCAGGTTGCAGGATTTATGCAGTCCATGTTACAAATGTTTTCTGGAGCTCATAATCAGCAGGGAACTGCTCAAGGTGGTCCTCCGAGAGATCCTTCACCAAGTTAGTAGTATTAAATTCATCTGTATTGCATTCTGTTCGTAGGGAATTAATCTGATTGCACAAGTCATTGCCAATCCTTTTGATTCCATCTTTCTAACTCTGACATTCAAGAAAGTTACAGAATGGTTTATCAAACCAAGTAGAAGAGTATCATTTTGTCAGTGTCAGATTTTCATGTTGCTGTGGAATGAGTAACAACATGGTGGCAAGCATGTGGTGCTGATGTAAAGTGAAATATATGATCTCGACTTCACCGCCAATGTTGATTTTTATGGTTCCAATTGATTTAATTTGCAATCTATATTCTCTTGAATCATTTGGTTTCTGCGTACGACCACCTACCACTAGTGTTTATTTTTTTGGTTTGTTTGTTTTCCGTTGAAGGGGTGCAAAATGGTCTGGTTTGTAAAGCTTCTGAAGGTGATTTTGATGGTATATTTTCAATTTTTTTTACAAAGTGAATTGATTTTCATGTCCTTTTTGCTATTACTTGTAACAATAATAACAATTATAATTTATGATGCCATTGTTATGTTATGAAGTGCCTTGCTGTTGCTCATAAAAAATGTCATGACACATGGCAAACCTATTTTGGCAAAGCTATCTTGCAATTATTTGACAAAATATTGCTGGCTGGAAGCGACAATGGTAAATCGGTGCCCAGGATACTGTGATTACTAAAATACTATGGTTGTTTAATTTCCAAATACATGTGGATGATATTGTGATGATTATTGACTCTTTAAAAGCTCTGATATACCTATAACTTTATGGATTATAGGATTATCAAATGGATTAAGTTTTTTTTTCACAGTAAAAGACAACTTTAGAAAGTTGTATCGTAAACACATTCTCCTTCATACATTCAGAAAAGTTCTCCACGACATAATAAACATAGCAGTCCAAAACCTCACAAAACATAGGCCGCTACAAGGAAGGTAAAACCGAGGACTTTAACAGACATAGCGCTGAAAGTAACCACTAAAGTCTCAAGCTATCACAAGTGGGAGTCTATATATAACTTAAAAACGGCCAGTCTCTACCCTAGAATTTCCATGAAAAAATTCCCAGACCAAATCCCCATTTCGAATCCCAATTGACTGCTTGGAAAGGCAGTCAGCCACCCGTTGAGTTCGTGATAAATATGGCTAAATGATCTCTGCTGAAAGTGGCTAATAAGATTCTTGGTCTGTCTTTGCCAGTGGAAAATCTCGATATTATGAAGTAGATTTTTCCCGTTGGCCCAGTCCACTACAACCTGAGAATCCCCAAAACTAAAAGCTCATGCAAGTCTTTATTTTGAGCAAATCTTAGCAGTCCCAAAGGGCCAATAGCTCAGCTTTTGTGTTCGTGCCCCTGCCAATACCCATGCCAATACCCATCCTCAACCTGTAAGAAATATCGGGCATTATTCTTATAATCATCCCAGCCGCACAATTGTCACCTTGCTCCGCTACATCAAAATACCCAACAGTAGACATCCGAGCCATAAAAGGTAAGAGAATAATACTAGTCCTTTCCTTGATCTGTATAGAACCATATGAGTGCAGCCACGCCAAAGCCTTCGAGCAAGATACCTGCTGATCCACACTGCCTTGCTGGAATAGTGCATAATTCCGGGCTCTCCACACTACCCATAAGATGGCCAGAATATGATCTATTGAGAGCGACTATTCAGTTAACCAAAACATAATAATTCCGGGCTCTCGACACTACCCATAAGATGGCCAGAATATGATCCATTGAGAGCGACCATTCAGTTAACCAAAACATAATATTTTCAACTAGACTCCCCTTGTACCAATGGACAGTTACCTGCAGGTGCTCGCAGAACACCAACCAGACTGCTTGGAAGAAGATGCAATCCCCAAAACATGTTCCACAGTTTCCAGCTTACTGCAGCATAAACAGCAATATCGGTGGCCTGGCCTTGCAAGCTACGTCTCTGTAATCCGTCCCATGTCAGGATTTTATGTTTTAAACATAACCATCCGAAGCACTTAATTTTTATAGGTAACTTCCCCTTCCAGAGTCTCGAAAGCAAAGGTTGTCAGCTGACCAGTGCATCCACAAAATCTTTTATCATTTTTTCTCCAATTATGCCCTTGTTTTTCACACTCCGAGCAACCCTTTATGGTGAAGTAAAATGTTGTTCAATTCCCTTGACTTTGGATGATCCAAAATGACTGAGACAAAGTTTCCCGGGCTCAAAAAAACCGTGCTTACGGAATATGTAATATACGAAGTGGCGAGATTCTTTGTCGATCTGTTGGAGTATAGGTTTTATAATGTTGCTCTAACATTATAGTCGTATCTTAAAATTGAGTCCATATAGTTGTATTAATAGCAAACCTTGTTGAATTCCTTTGACGAATGTATTGAATTGCATCCCCTAAAATATGTGAAAGGACTAAAAGCTTTAAAATGGAAATGGCGATGACATAAATCGTATTTTATGATCCACACAAATATCTTGCTTTGAAAACGGTGATAGCCATATTTAGGTCATTATGAAGTTTGTATATAGACAATGAGGAGTACTTCAATAAATTTAATTATTTCAAGTACAAGTCAGGAAATAACGATTATAACAAAAGAAGATAGGGATTATTAAATTTTGGTAAAAATATAAACTCAATTAAATTGTGATTCTGTGAAAACACAAAAGAAGTTAGGGATTATTAAATTTTGGTAAAAATATAAACTCAATTAAATTGTGATTCTGTGAAAACGTCTATTAAGGTTATGAATTATTAAATTTAAGAAGATATGGATTATTAAATTTTGGTAAAAATATAAAATCAATTAAATTGTAAATGTCTATTATATTAAGGTGTATGAATTATTAAATTTATGAAAAAATTAAATTTATGAGAGTCTAAGCATTTTATTAAAATGGTTAAAATGGTGTATTAAACAACTTTATATTGTTAAACAATGAAAACCATATTGGTTAATATTTTTTATTTAGTTATTATTTCTAAAACTTTTAATAAAACATTAATTGAACATAATTATTTGCAGAGAAATTTATGTTAAAATAAACAAGTAATTATTTTATATAAAAAATTAAAATTTTCATAATGTAAACAAATGCGTAATCTTGTTAAATATTTATAGTTTTTTTAGAAGTTAAAATAAGGTTACTTGAAATCTTATAAGACTGCAATCTTATACCAAAGAGTGCAAGTTGCAAAGCATACTCATAAATACAGACAATAGACTTGAAGTTTGCTTTCTGATGCAATCTTATACCTGAGAGGGTAAGTTGCAGAGCATAATCGCTTCCTTTGACTTAGACTTATAGAATCAGACTCTCACTCTCGACTCTAGATGCAAATTTCTCAAACAAGAGACTTTCTCTTTATTTATAACCTCATGAATCGCTTACGGGGGAAATCAAAGGAAACTTAAGGAATCAATAAAAGGTAAATCATTATCATGATATTGACCTAGATCCCCTGAGATGGTTTCACCGAATCCCCTTTCCAGCAGATTCCCTTATCCGACATGGGTTGAACCACATCAAACGTCGGAGAAGTGCTCTAAATTGGATAGAGAGAATCGTCTTAAAAGAGATTTGTCGGTCATACTTATAACTTGATTTATTTTTTAGAGGACAGGCTCACTCTCGTAGCTGACATCTAAACAACCTTAAGTACTGACTAGATATATTTTTGAGAGGATAGGCCCACTCTCATAGTCGAAAGGAGATTTTGAAGAGATTTTATCGGTCATCAAAGTATGGATGCCCATAGAGTTCATGGAAATCGCATTGAATGTCCCATAGTTTGGTGTACATAGATCTTAGCACTACCCTTCTATTGTTATGCATGTGAACTTGGATTTATGCTTTGTCAAGCCATTGTTCCCTAATTTGAATATAATATTCAAGAATTTGTTCATATGTGATGTGAGTATGATGTATGTCTTTGACAGTTTGTAGAGGTTCATTCACATCATCTTTTAAATTTTTTATGACACTTGGCTCTAGTGCCGACAGATTGACTCCAAATGTTTGCCACCAATCTTTTATCCAATAGGATCTGAATAGGGTCCGAATAGAGGAGGATCTTCGTAGATATTTGTCCTCTGGAGCCTGAACTTGATCATGGCATAATAGGTACGATTGGTGTTGTCTTTCTTTAAAATTCCCACCATAGTCTCTTGTATCCTTGGTACCTTAGGGTGGTACCAGGGAATATAATATTATCATTGTTACTAGGCCATGCACGTGGAGATCTTATTTTGTTTATGCAGTAGTATTTATGATCCAGTTGTAGTCTAGGCTTGAAGGATGATACCTCGGTCCAAATAAGATTTAAATCATGGGAGTGATGTGTCAGGAGCTTGTAGGCATCTGCAACTTTTCTTGAGGCTATATCATAGATTATGTCTGGCACTGAATTGCTACTGGTTGGCATTCTTGTCATCTCTGGTACTAACTGGACAAAGCACTTGAATTCTAGAGGTTATCATCAAGCACTTTAGTGCTTCGTAATTCCCATCTAGGGTTCCATTGTAAACAATAATTTGTGAAACTTGTGTTATCATGAATATTGAATGCTGTGTGGGAGCCTTCAATCCATCCTGATATTATCATGTTAACTTGTGGGTTATGATCCCACTTGCTTCCGCCTCTCTTGCCTTTACTGGTGCTTTCCTAACTCTGATTGGCTTCTTGCGGACTCGCTTGCTCCAAAGATTCTTTATTTACATCATATTTATATACAAGATATTCTTTCGTTAAGAAATCAGGGATACAATTAGATTTCCTAGACATATGCTCTACGGAATAATTATAACAAGAAAATAATGCCTTCCATTTGGAAAATTTACCTTTGGCGGTAGCATTTTTAATAGTGTTATTTAAAACAAAAGGTAAACTAGCACAATCAGTTCTAATTATAAAATCTTGATTTAGCAAATGAATTTGGAATTTTTCTATGCATCATAAGGCTGCCAAAATTTCTTTATCAATCGTTGCATAATTTTTCTCGGCTTTGTTCCATGTGCCTGAGCGAACTGTACAATTTATTCTCTTGTTTTCTTCTCCCTTTTCTTGTCTTGTTTCAGTATGCCTCCCCAACCAATCTCTGAAGCGTTGCTTTCTATGATCTTGGGGAGATCATCATCAATGATGTGTAGTCTTAGCAATGTTTTTACCTTCCTCTTGATTCTTCGTACTACTTTTGAATGATTTGGTGTCCATGTTCTTGGATTCTTTGAAAGTCTCTTGTTTAGCAGTTTTATGTCTACTGCAAGATTCTTGTAGTATGGAGATAGGTAATTTAGACATCCAAGAAATCTCTGCAGCTGGGGTTTATCTTTGATGACTTATGGAAATTTGTTTGCAAATTCGATTGCATGTTTTTGGACCTTGATTTGTCCCTTTTCATTTTTCTGTCCTAAGAAACAACTATGTCATGGAATAGCTTCATTTTCTTAGCAGACAAAACAATCCCATTATCATAAACTACCTTTAGGAAGATTTTTAAATGCTTATGATGTTCTTCCAAAGTTTTGGAGAATATGAGGATATCATCAATATGGACTATCAACCAGTCCATGTTTGGCTTGAAGATATCTTTCGTTACTTTCTGAAATTGAGATGGAGCATTCTTAAGGCTAAAAGGCATAATAGTCCACTCATAATGTCTATGAGGGACTACAAAAGTTGTTTTAAATTGGTCTTCTGGAGCTATATCGACTTGCCAAAATCCACTCTTGAGCTCAAATTTTGAGAAGACTTTGCTCCCTGCAATCCTTTTTACGAGGTCAGATTTGTTAAGTATTGGATACTTATTCCAATCATGTAGATCATTGAATGGCTTATAATTTATAACCATCTTGGGAGCTTGCCTCACATGTTCAGAATGTTTGCTCACATAAAATTTGTAACATCTCGAAGGGTTGTTTGAAGGAACTTTCAAGCCTTTATTTAGCAAATATTGGATTTTTTTTTTACAATAGGCTTGCATTTCCCTAAACATAGGCATCGCATTTCAATGACCAGGAGTACCTTTGAATTCTGGATTTAAAGGTAGGCAGACTACATGTTCTTTCTATCCCATAAAGCATTGGGAGTCTAAGCAGACTTGTTTCTTATATTATGATTCTATCTCCTCTTCTATCCTTTTCCATTTAGGAGATTTAAGTTGCTCTTCAATTCTCATGCTTTTCATTTGTTCTTTTATGGTCATGATCTGGATTTATTTGGTAGTTAGTTGTTCTTTGTACAGATTGATATTATGCACCATATTCTATATTTTAGGAGTAGAAATTAATGGGACAAATACTGGAGTATCTAGAGGATCAATAGTCATATAATAGCATGTTTTTCCTTGGTATGTATAGACTCCATGAGACTCTACTGTCCTCAAAAATGGCATTCCCAATATACATACTTGATTCAATTTCATCAACAGGAACCTAACATCAAATCTATATTGGTTAAGGCAGACAGTGGCTTTAGGGACTTCAAAGTTTACTAGAGGGTCTTCTCCTACTGTATGAATCCTTGTTGATGTAACTGTCCAGTTTTTAGAAGGAACCCTATCTATGTGAAGCACGTTTACATCTGATACTGAATCCATCAAGACCGGGATAGTAAAATAATCATCTTTGATTTTATACTCAGAGCTACTATGTATCTTTGGTGAACTATAGAATTTACCTAGAATGCATTATACAGGTGCCACTTTTTGGCATGTTGTTATTTCTTCATCTTCTTTCTTTTCAAGATCTGACTATGTTTCTTCTAAAGAGTTGATTTTTGAAGAGGAGGAAGTTTGCGTCTTTGTTTGGTTACCAATCTCTATTTTGCAATTATATCCTTTAGCTCTTTGATTTCTTTCTTCAATAATTTATGCTCTTTCGCTAATTCTTGTAGGGTGATTGGTCTTTTGGATTCAGTTTTGAGCAAAGGGGCAGTGTTTCTTTCATAGGAAGGGAGAGCAGAAGCAAACAAATCCCATCCTGTAAAAACTTGGGGAAGTTCTTCATCTCTCGATTGTGTAGAGCTTGTTAGACACTGAGAGGGGGGTGAATCAGTGTAAAACCAATTTTAAAACTTTTCTTAACTTGTCACAATTAACTACCAATTCAACACTCCACTATTCTACCAATTTCATAATCATTTTATAAACATCTTTCACTTCATCATTCACATATCATAAGCATTTGAATCATCAAGAACCATAACACAAAAGAACACAACACAATATAATTTTGTAATCTTTTTGCATTAGTTTTGGACCGGCTACAACCGTGAGGTAAAATCAACACCTACTGATACAAAGAGCACCTACTCTTCATCCAGGACCCTGCCTGGTTTTCTTAGACCCTGTTAAGAAGGGTTTGATGTATCATAACCTCAAAAGCAAGACAAGCTTGCTTTTACAATACAGTATACTTGTGTTACCATACTCATGTCATCATATACAAGCAATCTTTGTCACATCATCAACGTTGCTCATCACATCAACTCTGTTGTAACGCTGCTCATCAGTCATCTTGTTCATTGGCTCACTGCTGCTCAACAACCTCTGTACTCTAGTCACTGTCAATTCATCCATGTAGATATCATTGCCACATCATCTTTCTACCCATTTCATCACTGTCATATTAAACATCAATATTGCTGGTCAACTGCTCATGTCATATCAACATCATCAACAATTATATTAGTCTGTATGCATCAAGTATGCATCATCATCATCAAGGTCTGTCTAAGCGTAAGATCACCAACAAGGTCTTTAACATCATCATAGGGTATGCTTCATCAAAGTGCACAAGGCATGTCATCATCAAGGTCTGTATACATCTAAACATTCAATCACAAAAGTCTGCTCATTAATCTCATCAATACTGCTGCAACACTCTTTTGCTCAAGTACATCAACTTTGCTAGTCAACACTGATTGAATATGTCATCATCTAGGTCTGATCATCAACAAGGTTTAGGCTGTGTAGACAGCCTTGTCATCACGTTCTTCAAAGTATGATAACTCTAAGTACAATCCACGTTCTTCATAAAGGAGTTCATCGAGATCATCATCTAGGTAGTAGCTTGCATCTCTATCATGGGGTAGGCATCATCATAATGAGACTACATTACTCACTAAGCATTTACCACAGTATACATATCCACTATATACATACTTCATCCAAGGTCTTCTCACATGCCAGGTTTTGCCAATGCACTGGACTTCAGGCTCATGCCAAATCATCACAGGATTCTGCTCATGCCCATATCATAGGACTGTTCATGTCAAATGTGTCACTGTTCACTATCAACTTTCCAAATCACTGTCAAGTTAATCTTTGATATGATTATTTTCAAACCCAGTAAGCCTGAGTCAACCTAAACCGATTCTTTTAAAAGCTTAGTCAAGGCTTCCTTTCAACCAATCAATTGACTTCAAAAACATAACCAACTTTTGTTCAACTAACTTCTATCCCATCAACTTTAGATAACTCGGCCATTTACATATTGTGTCTTGTTAATTAGAACAAGAACTAATACAAGATATCTCCAAGATAGTGTACTTACTTTGAGACTGTTTCAACATACCTTGTGTATCTGTAGTTTCTCAAAATGCAACTAGATTTTTGAGTGTGACTTCTCTTACTGTTAGAGACACTTCATATGATCTGGGCTCCTTAAGTGATCAACCTTTTAGATCTGTGGTACTGAGGTCATACTATGTCTGCATATATCAAGGTCTAAAAGAAACATCAACAAGCTTTTTCCCATGTCATGGTTTTGCAAACATTCAACATACTTCATCAAAATTCAGACTATGTAAACTTCGGTGACTGTCAAGATGATGTAGTCTGTAGACTCCATAATCAAAAGAAGAAGGCACGCTTCCCTCATTCTAGAATTGGGATTATGCAAGGGTTGTGGATAAGCCTCCAACAGTAGTCATATTGCAGCCTTGGTTAAAACCTTAAAAAAGGGGATAAAACCAAAGTCTTCAACCATTGATCCACCAAACCTTACTGCTGCTACCTTTTGGACTATTCAAGAAAGAGGGCAGCAAACACTCCCTAAACCTCGGTCTGTAATATTGGTAAGAAGGCAGCAACAGAAGTACTATTCACACTTCCAAAAAATTGGGTCTCCAGCGCTTGGCTGCTGCTCCACCGTCCACTAATTAGGGCATCAATTTACCTTCTTCACTGCTGCAAATAAAAATAAAAATAAAAGACAAATGAATGCAAACGTGCATCAAGCTACCATTGTGATCAATATTGTTTATTATTCATCACTTGTGCATGTCAACCTCTGCTTGGGTTGTGTGGATGACCTTTAAAAGGAAAACATAATGTTCTTATGCTTAGGTACATCATCAACACGAGGGCAACAATATCCATAATATAGACCACTTTTAGCTGCTTCCGAATTTGCCTTCAAACTCTGCTGTAATCATCATCTCCGGATCTGCGTATAAAGGGTTCAAACTATTTTGTAGTTAAGGTTAACCTAAAACAAGTCCAAGAGTGGATAGTCTACATGTGAAAGATGTAAAAATAAAAAACACAGACTGCTATCTGATATTTCCAGTCAACTGCTCCTCAACGAGCTCTCCACTGTCAGCTGCGGCTACCTTAGTAGCATACCTGAAATTCCTCAGAGCTATCTCAATTTCACCCTTACAAAATGATGGCACGACTTGGGTATTTATACACATTTTTCTCATGAATTTTTAAGGAACCGACCTGTCATTTTGTAATTTTTATTTTTAATTTTAATTCTAATTTTTGTTGGGCCGACCTTATAAGAGGAAGGGAAAAATGGGCTTTAAATTTTGTTCATCACAGATCTATTGTCAAGGATCATTATACCACAATGTGAGTGGGTTTCAAGGTCTACATCAATGGCTTCCATGCCAAGCTTTAAGGAGGAACAAAAACCACGTTAAGAGAAGTGACTTCAACACCAAGGGATCCGCCAAGTCTTCATCAATAGGTCAACCACATCATTGTTCAAGAACTTAACTACCACACACTTGTGGGATAGATGATCATCATAAGTGCCACAGACTTCTTCAAGCTACATGGTCATCATACCATCATGTCTTCATCACCATACATCAAGGGTTCCACATAAGGACATCTTCAAGGATCAAAGGGCTTCAACATGTCAACCAAGACTTCTTCAAGAAACTTGTGGGCTTAAGGACCATCTCCAAGGGTTCCAAGACTCCATCAAGTCATCAATAACCATGCAAACAACTTGTGGGGTAGATGGGCCTTCTTCTGGGGTACCATGATACCATCAGAGCATAAATGACCACAGAAAGGGTCATTAATGCTTCTCCAAGCCAGTTAGGGATTCTCCATCGTCTACCAAGGCTTCAGGACCATCTCCAGGGTCTTCAATGTCTTCAGCCAGGTGGCGGCTTCAAGATTCATCCTTGTGGGTACAAGGACCTTGTCAACTAGGTACAAGGTGCTTCAAGGCACAAACCCACTCTGTAAGGGATCAAGGCACTGCAAGTGGAACTTGGTGGCATCAATGACATCCCATGGGGCCATTGCAAGTCCATGTTGGCATCAATGACAATTTCATCAACAGAGCTTATGTTGTCTTTGTTGTGTTTCTTCCTTTGTTTTCTTGTGTTTTCATCACCATTTTTTTCTTTCTGCTTGAGTAAGAAAGCACTAGCAAATGCTTCCTTCATTGTTTCCTTTGCATTGCCTTCTTCAATTTCTTCTATTTGTTTCGTCATGATGGAGGCTTGAGGTCATGTTCTGATCATGTTGCAGAAGTTTGGATTTCTTCTTTATTCTTTCCAGGCCATGAAGGTTGCAAGATTTTTGTCTTCCTCTTCATTAGGAGAGGAGGATAGCGATCCTTCCTCTAATGAACATTCACAATTATTGGGATTAAGACATTGGCAAGTGTGTCCTTGCCTTGCCAAGAGCAATTCTTCAAAATCAACATTACTATCAGTATCTCTTATTTCAAATACATCTTTTGTATTGGAAGAGCTCAAACAATTTAATTCACTTTCAGAAGAAAAACCTATATTATATGTGCCTCCAAAGGCTCTACTTTCAGGGCAATTTATTTCTTTGTGGCCCATTTTGTCATAGATGGAAAATCTATAACCTTTTATATAATCTTTAGGTTTTGTCTTATCTTCTGGTTTCACACCTGAGGATTGACCTTCACTTTTGAATGAGCACTATTTTACATAGTGCCTTGTCTTTCCAGACTTAAAGCAAACATGTTTTGGAGGATATTTCCATTAGGATTTGCCTCCATATTCGTCTTTATTGAGCTGGCACCTGTAATTCTACTTTCTTTTCTTATCAGAGTACCACTTACAATAATTTTTTCTTTTCCCTTTCCTTATATTTCTCCTCTTTTAATCTCTGTATCTATCAGGAAACCGATATTTTAGTAACTTCAACATTTTTCTTTTCTTCCCTTTTTCTTTGGGAAATAATTTCTTTTTATACTTAAATTATTTTGAATAACCAGGTTCCTACATACCAAACTAATTACATATTCCTTCTGTCCCTGGCAGATATTATTTGGTTGCTTTGGATGCCACTCTCCTGGTACAAATATGAGCAATACAGTTGATGCCAATATCATGGAATTCTCCCAGAGAGTATTGCTTCGAAGTATCCATTTTAAGGGCACTAGTAAAGAATTTTTGGAAGTTTTTAGGAAGATCAATGATGTATTTCTCTTTCCATACTTCCTTATATGTATCTTGAACATCATGACATCTAATAACCCAATCTCTATGGAACCGCTCATAATCTTTCAGTGTTCTGCATTCCATGTTGAGAAGAATCTGGGTATTTTTAACTTTGTGGTTTTCAGGTGTACCTCCCTAGTATCTTAGGATTTTTGTAGGAAGGTTTCCTATCATATTGGAATCTTTTTAATTTCCAACATCCAATTTTGATTTCGTCTATTCATTCCATTTTTCAGTAGTTATAGTTCTCGTCCACCACTTTTGCAATGCACCAATAAAACCATAAACTATCATTTTGCAGGAAGCAAGTGCATCTTTTCCATTGGAAACATAAGCTCTATATGCAATGTACATTCTATTTATCATTTGTTCAATTTGTTGAGAGCTTGAACCATTTACATTCCATTCTACAAAAGATCAGATGATCATGCCATCTGGCTTATTTTCATCCCATAATCTAAATCAGGTATAGGTATCCTAACCATATGGTTTGGAATCCTTTCATGTGATGCATTGACTTCTAAGATGGGAGAATTTTGGATTTCCCTTATTCTAGGTTTGTATGGAATGTTCTCTTCCATTCCTACATAAATCTATTTTCTATGTTTCTTCTCATGCTTCTCTGGGGGTAGAAGCATGGGGAATGCATGTTGGCTTCTAAATCCAGAAGATAATTTCGCTGAGTCTAATTTTCCATGTTTCTGTTTTTGCAAATCTTTTTCACCTTCTTGTGTGACTTACTGGTGATAGTGTGGACTTCTTGCACTTCTAAAAGGACATGGGTGAGAGCCTTTTCTATATCTGTATCATGAGTATGCACTAGATCTCTTAGAGAAGTTTTAGGATTCTTCATACCATTTATTGACACTCTTATTTCATCTAGTGCTTCTAGTGTGAGATCTATTCCTTGGTTTCCTTTAAACACACTATCTTTAGTTTCCTTATGATATAGCTTTATCATATTGTTAAGATATTCTAGATGAGAATCAGTCATATGTTTTCCACTATGCATATGCAAAGCTAGGCCTTTCATGGTTGCACTATTCCAGTTTAATTGCTAATGGATTTATTTTTTATATATATTGGTTTCAATGAAAGGAGACCCAATTACTTGATCTTCTTTGTCTTCTTCTCTTCTTAACAAGATGGGTCTTAAAGGAGGAAAAGAGGTGATTGTAAAAGTTTATCCTCTAGCTAATTCCCATCTATGAGCTATTGGGCCTCTTTTGGGATTTTCTAGCATTTCTTATTCTGTAGATTTCTTGGAACTCTCAGGTTGCTCTTTGCGCTCTACTGTATTAAGTTGGAGAGTACTCATCACTTCTAGGATTTCTTGCGGTTCTTGAGAAGATGGATTTGATTTTTGGGCTTTAAACCATTCATAGAAAGAGATCCTTTCATTTTCAGTTTTCATATGTTCTTTCCATTTTGCTGCCAGTTCATTTTTCTCCTCAAAAGAGTATGATGCTCTAAATTCTCTAGAGTCCTCATGTGTAAAGAAGTCCCAATTTGTTACATTCTTCATAAACTCATCTCTTTGATCAAACGGAGAGTAGCCCTTGTATATATTCAAGAAGATATCTATTTCATGGAGGGAAGCTCTATGGATTTCTGGAGGAAGAATGGTGGTTAGTCTGGAGGATGAAAGAGTTTCCTTTTGCTTCAACCTCTTAAATCTCCTGCTTTTTTTGGCCACACGCCTAAAATGTTTTCTTATTCTTTCTTCTTCTTCATATGCTTTGTTATACCTGAGACTTGATTTATCCCAAGAGGGTCTTTGAGAGCCTAGCAAATCGTTGACTTTCTGAGATTGATCCTTCCAACTCTCAGGAAAATCATAACATCGTATCATGTTACATCTGAGATGTAGGAATTTCACATCACCAGAGGCCTAGCATAAGACGTTTTCATCTGGATGAATAGAGCATTATGGGTGTTCACAGAGCTTAGCTTTCTGAGGAAGGTTTGAGTATGCATTGATTATTTGAAGTGAGGTTGGAACAAATGGGTTTATTTGAGATTGAATAGAGTCGAAAAAATAAGGTTTATTTGAAACATTTTCAAATGGGTTTGTATAAATATTTACAAAGGATGAGGAAAGTTCACCACGTTGGTTGGACAAACTCTAAGGATTGACAAGAGAATGACATGATGGACAAGGAATGCATGAATTGTTATGGACACGTGATGATTGTCTGAGAAGAGGGTGAGAGCATAAAGATGGAGACTTTGATGCAGTATGAGATGTTAGGCGTATTCGAGCATCTGAAGTAATCGTTCTGATAAGAGGTTATGGATTTTGAAGTTTGTTCTCTATTGACTGATATTGGAAATACCAATATTCTGAAAGGCTGATGACTTTGTAGGAGACTCCACTGCTTTTATCATTAGTGATGCCAGTTGTGATGTTGTCTTTTAGGACAAGTTGTTTTAGTTTAGGATGGGTTGTGTTTGAGAGCATGAAAGAGGTATGTATGATGACATAGAGAAAATTTGAGTCATCTACCATATGTAGCCCTTGAACTCCTACAAGCATTTTCCAAGTATCTTTAAGATGCGGATCCGTCAATCCTAATGGGTAATCAGGGATGAGTGTGCCATACTGTTTACTCGACTGCAAATTACCCCTTATGGTTCCTATTCTTGCTTGATTATATGAGAGATGTCTGATATGGAATAACTCAACTATACATGGGCTATTTAATCCTCTGCGAAAAAGGGTTGCCAAACCAATTCTAATTCCTCCAAAATGGATATAACTATATTTTTACCTCTAACAAATTCGACAAACTTTGATAATTCAATAGAAGTGAACATATTGATGGCTACTATTTGGGTGGTAGCCCCTGATATTTTAATCTTCATTTCTACTTCTTTGAATAAATCTTTTCTTTTAAATAGAAATGACACATCCTTCTAATAGATCTCTGAACAATGAAGCTTAGGAGGATTCCATTCAGGGCTTGTAGACCAATCAATACTAGTAGAAGATTCATTATCAAATATTTCTGATTATGAACTTCTATTACTTACTTCTATAATTCTATGTCTCTCAACTAAAGAGAACGATCTTGAAATCAGATTCATTGCCATTTAACCAAGATCCGATACCAATTGAGAGCAGTGGCAAGTTAATGCTTGCTAAATCACTAAGAGTTGCTTAAAATTGTCATTATGTACTTGTCCAATGTCTTGTTTTTGTTGTCGCACAAACAAAATCTAGTCCTTCATGTCCACAACAACTCTATCCACAACCTCTCGCCTTCACTAAGCTTCCATACTAGCGCTACTCCCAACCATTTGCTTCCTTTAGAAATTACTCTAAGACTTGACTGAGGGTACTAACCGAGGGTACTAGTTGTATATCAACACACTTATAAAGCCAGTACTTCATAAGTGATCTCTCTAGTTATAATGAGGAAAAATACAAATGATATGAGCAATATGATTTCACAGATCATTATAGGCAACACAAATCATAATAGATAACACATTCATGATACTTTCATTAATAAGGATTTCAGAGAGTTATTGACTCTTGACTTATTACAGAATCAGATATACACACATCATTTGTGATGCAATCTTATAGCAAAGAGGGCAAGTTGCAGAGCATACTCAGAAATATAGATAATAGACTTGAAGTATGCTTTCTGATGCAGTATTATACCAAAGAAAAATACAAATGATACAACCAATATGATTTCACACATCATTATAGGAAACACAAAACATAATAGATAACACCTTCAGGATGCTTTCATTAATAGGAATTGTAGAGAGTTACCGACTCTTGAATTATTATAGACTCAGATATACACACAACCTTTCTGATGCAATCTTATACCAAAGAGGGCAAGTTGCAAAGCATACTCGGAAATACAGATAATAGACTTGAAGTATGCTTTCCGATGCAATATTATACCCAGGAGGGCAAGTTGCAGAGCATAATTGCTTCCTTCGACTCGAACTTACAAACTCAGACTCGACTCACTAACTCACACTCTCACTCTCGACTCCAGATGTGAATGCCTTAAATGCGAGCCTTTTTATTTATTTATAGCCTCATGAATCACTTACGAGGGAAACCAAAGGAAACTTAAGGAATCGGTAAAAGGTAAATCATTATCATGTTATTGAACTAGACCCCTAAGATGGATTCACCAAATCCCCTTTTCAACAAATTCCCTTATTCGACATGGGTCAAACCACATTAAACGTTGGAGAAGCACTCTGAATCAGATAGAGAGAATCATCTTAAAAGAGATTTGTCGGCCATACTTATAACTTGATTTATTTTTTTGAGAGGACACGCTCAGTCTCGTAGCCGACATCTAAACAACCTTAAGTACTGAATGGATATATTTTTTAGAGGACAAGACCACTCTCATTGCTGAAAGGATATTTTGAAAAGATTTTATCGGTCATCATAGTATGACTGACCATAGAGTTCACGAAAATCACATTGAGTGTCCCACAATTTGGTGTACATAGATCTGAGCACTACCCTTCTATTGTTATGCATGTGAACTTGGAATTTTTCTTTAACGAGCCATTGTTCCTTATTTTGAATATAATATTCAAGAATTTGTCCGTCTGTGATGCGAGTATGATGCATGTCTTTAAAAGTTTGTAGAGGTTCATTCACATCATCTTTTAAATTTTTTATGACACCTAGCTCTAGTGCCGACAGATAGACTCCAAATGCTTGCCACCAATATTTTATCCAATCGGGTCTGAATAAAGGAGGATCTTCGTGGATATTTGTCCTCTGGAGCCCGAACTTGATCATGGCATAATAGGTACGATTGGTGGTCTTTCTTTAAAAAGTTCCACCATATTCTCTTGTATCCTTGGTAACTTAGATTGGTACTGTTAGATTTTTATCAATTAGACAGTATTATCTTAGGATCTTATCTGAGAGAATAACATGCACAGCAATCAATCACAAGAGACAATAGACAAAAAGTTTTTCCTCGGGGAAACCATAAAGGAGAAAACCCCGCAACTTCCTTAGAGATAGAATAAGCGCCAATGGTAGTAGTAAAACCCAAAGACAGAAAATATGATGTCCACCAGTTGTTCTCTCTCTTATCCCAGCTCCTCTCTCACTCATGCACTACAACTGAGTGTGAGTGACTTTATAATAAATAGAGAGGCTCACTCTCTATTTATACTAGTTTATGACTTGCTAATAACTTACCTTGGCCGACTTCTCTAGGAGAGTCTAATAACCCTAGTGCCCCACAACTGCGGGGACTTTAAACCATGATCAACAAGGAGGGTTAACTTCTATGACTTAACATGACTTGTTTACATTATTGATTCTCTCGATAGGAACATCGGGGACTAATCAAATACAGTATATGAAATACATAAGTAAATACATTCTGAAGTTACAAATACATCAACACTCCCTCTTAACTAGGAAGGTATTCTCTTGACACAATTCATCAGCACAAGTCTTCTTCTTTGGATCAAGTTTGGATCATCATCAACGCTGGATCATCACTGGATCATCATCGAAACTGGATCATCATCGAAACTGGATCATCATCAAAGTTGGATCATCACTGGATCATCATCATCACTGCTTCTGCTATCTCAATCAACTGGTGCTATCTCTCAATTCTTCTCATCATAGGAAGTTCTACAAATCCAACCCTTTTTCATGCTGGTTGTAGGCCTAGCCTCCAAGGAGGTCTTCATCTTCTTCAGCGTTTATATTTGACCCAGTCTGAAAGGCCCGCCCAACACTTACATCTGACCATGGGAGGAGCACATCCACCACCATGTCAGAAAGGCACGCCCAACACTTACATCCATCAGCATGGTAGGACACACCATCTACCATCCGAGGAAAGGCACAACACTTATATCTAACCCAGTCAGAAAGGCTCAACACTTACATCCACTGGCCTGATAGGACACACCATCTATCATCCAAGGAAAGGCTCAACACTTATATCTACTGGCATGGTAGGACACACCATCTACCATCCAGAGAAAGGCTCTGCACTTACATCCGTCGACATGACATGACACACCATCTATCATCCGAGGAAAGGCTCTGCACTTATATCTGACCATGGAGGACCCGCCCACCACCATGTCAGAAGGGCTCTGCACATACATCTGACCCAGTCAGAAAGGATCTACACTTACATCTGACCATGGGAGGACCTGCCTACCACCATGTCAGAAGGGCCCCGCACTTACATCTGACCCAGTCAGAAAGGCTCTGCACTTACATCTGACCATGGGAGGACTTGCCTACCACCATGTCAGAAGGGCTCCACACTTACATCTGACCATGGGAGGACCCGCCTACCACCATGTCAGAAGGGCCCTGCACTTACATCTGATCATAGGAGGACCCACCTACCACCATGTTAGAAAGGCTTACGGACTCATCACTTCCTCTTGGAAGGAACCTCGATCTGGAGAACACCAAGCTTCTCCATGAAGTACTCAAACTTCACTCTAGCCAATGGCTTGGTCAACACATCAGCTATCTGCTCATCTGTCGCAACATACTGCAGCTTCACTGCTCCTCTCTGCACCATATCCCTGATATAGTGATATTTGATCTCGATATGCTTTGACTTGTCATGGAACATCGGGTTCTTCGACAACTTCACACAACTCTGGTTGTCGCAATATATGCAAGTAGCATTCATCTGGAGATCAAACAAATCAGATAGTAGCTTCCTTAGCCACACTGCCTCACAACTAGCCAAACAAGCTGCGACATACTCTCCTTCGGCTATACTCAGTGCCACACATGACTACTTGTTGCTAAACCAGGAGATCGCACTTGATCCCATACTGAAGCAACACCTAGAAGTGCTCTTCTTATCGATGGCACTGCTTGCCCAATCTAAATCAACATAACCTTCTAGGTTAATCTTCTAATCTGCCTCATACTTGAGCCCATAATCAACTGTACCCTTCAGGTACCTTAGAATATGCTTTGCATCAATCAGGTGAACATGTCTCAGATCCGTCAGGAACTGGCTCAATGTGTTCACTAAAAAGCAAATATCTGGTCTCGTATTTGTCAGGTACATCAAGAACCCAATCATATGACTATACATCATAGAATCCACTGTCTCTGATGAAGCATCACTCAATAGCTTCAAGTTTGATACCATAGGTGTGGTCATGGCCTTGCAGTCCATCATCTCAAACCTGTTCAGGATCTCTACTGCATACTTACCTTGTTCTAGGGAGATTCCATCTACACTCTGCCACACCTCCATGGCTAGAAAGTAGTGCATCATACCCAAGTCCTTCATCTCGAACTTGATAGCAAGATTCCTCTTTGTATCAACAATCAACCCATCTACACCTGTTACAAACAGGTCATCCACATACAGTAGGACTATGACTGGGTTCCCTTCTTCAACCTTGTAGTAAAGGTTGGAATCTGCTTTACTCTTGGTAAATCCCAAACTAGATAGGAAGCTGTTGATTCTGCCGTACCATGTCCTGGGTGCCTGTTTCAAACCATATAGGACTTTCTTCAATTTACACACATGATTCTCCCTGTCATGTGTCTCAAAACCGAGTGGCTGCTCCACATACACTTCCTCTTCTACTACACCATTCAAGAAAGCAGTCTTGACATCCATCTGGTGTATCNGATGGAAGTGTATCTGGCTACAGGTGCAAAAGTTTCTTCATAATCTATTCCTTCTTTCTGGGAGAATCCATTAGCCACAAATCTTGCTTTATATTTCTCTATGCTACCATCTGCAGCATGCTTGATCTTGTAGATCCACTTGGAAGTCACAACAGACTTCCCTCTGGTATAGGGACAACATCCCAGATATCATTCTTCATCATCAACTGGTACTCCTTGATCTTAGCATCCTTCCATTCTTTCTTCTCCGCCGCTTCTTCACAGTTGGAAGGTTCTTTATCAATGATGTCACATAATAGGGCTACATAACCGGAGCAGGACTTGGTTCTTTTCCTCTCTCTGTGCATTTCTTTTGGAGCCCCATATCTTTGTGCACCTTGGATAGCCTCTCATACCCATGCGGGTTTCCTTTTGTGAGGATTCTTCTCTTGGGGTTCTACAGGTTCCTAGGGTTCTTCTATTTCTCGATCTTCATCTTTATTTGCGTCGTTCATAGTTGTATCTTGAATTCTGGGTACTTCTATTTCTTCAGAGTCTTCAATTGGTCTCTTTCTGGATTTGTTGTAAGCTGAGTCTTTGTCGAATGTTACATCTCTGCTAATGTCGATCTTCTTGAATCCTGGGAAGTATATTCTGTAAGCTTTCGAGCTTTCACTATATCCCACAAATATACCCTTCTTTCCAGAAGGATCTAACTTTGTCCTATTTTCTTTTGGAATGTGTATGTATACTGGACAGCCGAATATTGTGAGATGGCTGACCTTTGGTTTCTTTTCGGAAAAGACTTCTTCAGGTGTTTTGTTCTCGAGTACTCTGTGTGGAGTACGATTCTGTACATACATTGTTGTCCTGGTAGCTTCTACCCATAGATGCATTAGAAGATCTTGATCATGAAGCATTGCCCTTGTAACTTCCATAATCGTTCTATTCTTTCTTTCTGCAACCCCATTTTGTTATGGATTATATGGAGTGGTCAACTCCCTCTTAATCCTTGAATCTCTGCATAATTATTTGAATTAATTTGATGTGAATTCTCTGCCATTGTCCGATCGAAAGGTTTTGATCTTATTTTTTGTGTGGTTCTCGATCAAGGCTTTGATTTCCTTGAACTTGTTGAATACTTCATCTTTGTTCTTCAAGAAGTATATCCATGTCTTCGTAGAAAAATCATCAATGAAAGAAACATAGTATACATACCCACTCAATGAACTGGATGACATCGGACTGCATACATCAGAGTGGATGATTTCCAAGATTCTTTTTTCCTTTCTCTTGCTACTTGGAAATGTCTTCTTTGTGTTCTTTCCTTTCACACATCCTTGGTAGACACCGTCATGTTTTGTTTGTATTTCTGGAAGACCTTCAACAACTTTACTCGTAAGTGGTAGCGCTCTATAGTGCACATGTACAATCCTTCTGTGCCAAAGTTCATTTGGCTCTACTGAGTCATGGACCAAGGCTTGTTCTGGTTGGCCCTTCAGTTTATATAGTCCTCCTTCTTGTTCCCCAATCACTACTACATCATCTATAGTCTTTCCCTTTGGCCACATAAGAACTTGGCCATCTACAAATGCAACCCTTATGCCTTTTGCATCCAATGCATATATGGAGAGGAGATTCTTCTTTACTCTTGGTACAAACAAGACATCCTTCATCTTCATAGACTTTCCAGAGTCTAGCTTATAGGAGGATTCACCACTACCTTTTATTGGATACTGGTAGTCATCCCCAAGTTTCACCTTGTGAGGTGACTCATGTTTGGACAGTTTCATAAAGGATTCTTTGAATCTTGTCATATGCTTGGAAGCCCCATTTTCTATAAGCCAATCATTGCTTCCATGTGCGATAGTTCTCGTGAGAGCGGAAATCAAAACATATTCTTCATCACTTGAAGAACCATCACTTTCTTGTTTGATTCTCTTTGTGGAAGGTTCATCATCCTCTGCAACATGAGCATGATGTCTTCTCTTGTTTCCCTTCTTTTTGTGAGAGCCACTTTTGTTTTTAGGACAATCTCTGGCATAGTGTCCTCTCTAATCACAAGTAAAACATCTGAGTTTAGATAAATCTCTGTTAGGTTTTCTCGGGTTATCTTTCTGGTGAGAATGCTTACCTTTGGGATGATGATAGTCCCTTCTGCTTTTCTTGGAGTGTACTGTGAGAGCTTGATCTTCACTTCCCATCTTTTCTTCTTGGGTTACTATTTGAGCTTCTTCTTGTGAGCATTCCTCCCATGGTCTTCTGAAGGTGACTAGTTTTCTTCTAGCATAAATCCCTTGAATGAAGGATTCCCATGACCTAGGGAGACCATTCAAGGTGGTCATCACAATATCTGCATTCTATACTTCTTCATCTACTGCTTCAAGTTGTTATTTTATCTGGGAGACCCTTGTAAAGTATGATTGTATGGTCTCCACATTCTGGATCTTCACATTCTTTAACTGGTTCCTCAAAGTCATTTTTCGATTTATGTTCTTTCCTTCAAACAACTTGGTCAAGGATTCAAACATCTCTTTAGGTGTATTTAGGGAGGACACATGTGGTATGAGGTGATCCTTGATTGAATCAACAATAATCCTCTTGGCCATGATCAAGTTCTTCTTGTGTAAGGCCTTAGCCTCATCTCCCTCTAGAATTGGAACCTCTTCACTGATGTAAGAGTCCAACTCATTTTCTTCCAGGACCAGGGAGATCCTATACTTCCAGGCTTGGAAGTTATCAACTCCCTCAAGCTTTTCATCAAGCTCGGTGTGATGAGACATCTTAGATGAGAACCTCAAATGGAAATACAAAAGATTTAGATCTTACCAATTTGAGAAGCTGAAAACTGGATCTGGAGCTGATCTTCTACAGTGTTGGTTTTCTGGTTCCAGGGAAGATCAGGGTTTGACTTTCTCGAATTTCTACTCAACCAAAAACCTCTATTTTTGTCTCTAAACTTCAATTTTGAGGAGGACAGCAATCCTAGCTTGGGATAACTCAAAAATTCCTCTTCAGTGAAAATCCCTAATTTCCCGATGCAATGGTAGGTCAAAAACTGAAAGTGCTCAGAATCAGATTCTGCTTCAACAGAAAGATGCGCCCTTCAATCGAGATTCAACCTAGCCCCCTTTTGTTGATGGATTGTCGAGAGAGACCCAAAAATTAAGAAGCCCTAACTTCCGCAGCTGCACAGTGTCTTCTTCTTAGGTTAGCTCTGATACCATGTTAGACTTTTATCAATTAGACAGTATTATCTTAGGATCTTATCTGAGAAAATAACATGCACAACAAACAATCACAAGAGACAATAGACACAAATATTTTCCTCGGGGAAACCATAAAGGAGAAAACCTCGCAACTTCCTCAAAGATAGAATAAGCACCAATGGCGGTAGTAAAACCCAAAGACAACAAAGATGATCTCCACCAATTGTTCTCTCTCGTATCCCAGCTTCTTCTCTCTCACTCATGCGCTACAACGGAGTGTGAGTGACTGTATAATAAATAGAGAGGCTCACTCTCTATTTATACTAGTTTCGTACTTGACAATAACTTACCAGGGTCGACTTCTCTAGGAGAGTCTAATAACCCTAGTGCCCCACAACTGCGGGGACTTTAACCTCTGATCAACAAGGAGGGTTAACTTTTATGACTTTACATGACTTGTTTACATTATTGATTCTCCCAATAGGAACATCGGGGACTAATCAAATACAATATATGAAATACATAAGTGAATACATTCCAAAGTTACAAATACATCAACAGGTACTAGGGAATATAATATTTTCATTGTTACTAGGCCATTCATGTGGAGATCTTATTATGTTTATGCAGTAGTATTGATGATCCAGTTGTACTCTAGGCTAGAAGGATGATACCTCAGTCCAAATAAGATTTAAATCATGGGAGTGATGTGTCAAGAGCTCGCATGAATCTACAACATTTCTTAAGGCTATATTATAGATTCTATCCGGCATTGAACTACTACTGGTTGGCATTCTTATCACCTATGGTACTAACTGGAAAAAGAACTTGAATTTTGGAGGTTCTCATCAAGCACTTTAGTGCTTCGTAATTCCCATTTAGGCTTCCATTGTAGAAAATAATATGCGAAACTTATATTATCATCAATATTGAATGTTGTGTGGGAGACTTTAATCCATCCTGATATTATCATGTTAACCTGTGGGTTATGGGCCCACTTGCTTCTGCCTCGCTTTCCTTTTCTAGTGCTTTCCTGACTCTTACTGGCTTCGTGAAAACTCGCTTGCTCCAAAGATTCCTTATTTACAAGATATTCATTGGTTAAGAAATTAGGGATACAATTAGATTTCCCAAAGATATGTTCTATAAAATAATTATAACAAGAAAATAATGCCTGCCATCTGGAAAATCTGCTTTTGGCGGTAGCATTTTTAATAGTGTTATTTAAAACAAAAGGTAAACTAGCACAATTAGTTCTAATTACAAAATCATGATTTAGCAAATGAATTTGGAAATTTTATATGCATCGTAAGGCTTCCAAAATTTCTTTATCAATCATTGCATAATTTTGTTTGGCTTTGTTCCATGTGCCTGATGCGAACTATACAATTTCTTCTTCAGTTTTCTTCTCACTTTCCCTATCATGTTTCAGTATGCCTCCCCAATCAATCTTTGAAGCGTCGATTTCTATGATCTTGGGGAGATCATTATCAATTACATGTAGTCTTGGCAATGTTCTTACCTTCCTCTCGATTCTTCTTACTACTTCTGAATTCTTTGGTGTCTATGTTCCTAGATTCTTCAAAAGTTTCTAGTTTAGCATTTTTCTGTTTGCTGCAACATTCTTGTAGTATGGAGATAGGTAATTTAGACATCCAAGAAATCCATGCAGTTAGAGTTTTATCTTTGATGACATATGGAAATTTGTCTGCAAATTCGATTGCATGTTCTTGGACCTTAATTTGTCCCTTTTCAATTGTTTGTCCTAAGAATTCAACTGTGTCATGGGATAGCTTCATTTTGTTAGCAGGAAAAACAACCCCATTATCATAAACTGCCTTCAGGAATATTTTTAAATGCTTCTGATGTTCTTCCAAATTTTTGGAGAATATGAGGATATAATCAATATAGACTATCATCCAGTCCATGTATAGCTTGAAGATATTTTCCATTACTTTCGGAAATTGAGATGGATCATTCTTAACGACAAAAGGCATAACGATCCATGCATAATGTATGTGAGGCACTATGAAAGTTGTTTTAAATTGGTCTTCTGGATCCATGACGACTTAACAAAATCCACTCTTGAGATCAAATTTTGAGAAGAATTTGCTCCTTACAATCATTTTTACGACATTATATTTGTTAGGTACTCGATACCTATTCCAATCAATCACATCATTGAGTGGCTTATAGTTTATAACCATCCAGGGAGCTTGCCTCACTTATTTAGAATGCTTGTTCATATAAAATTTGTACCAGCTCCAGGGGTTGTTTGAAGGAACTATCAAGCCTTTTATTTTGCAAATCTTAGATTTCATTTTTTACAGTAGGCTTGCATTTCTCTAGATATAGGCATTGCATTTTAGTGTCCAGGCGTAACTTTGAATTCAAGATTTAAAGGTAGGCAGACTACATGTTTCTTTCTGTGCTAGAAAGCATTGGGGGATTGTAAGTAGACTTGTTTCTTATATTATGATTATATCTCCTCTTTTGTCCTTTTCCATTTAGGAGATTTAAGTTTCTCTTCAATTCTCATGCTTTTCATTTGTTCTTTTATGTTCAAGATTCGGCTTTCTTTGGAAGTCGGTTGTTCTCTGTATAGACTGATATTATGCACCATATTCGATATTTTTGTAGTAGAAATCAATGGGACAACTACTAGACTATCTAGAGGACCAATAGTCATATAATAGCTTGTTTTCCTTGGTATGTACAGACACCATGAGGCTCTACTGTCTTCAAAAATGGCATTCCCAATATACATACTTGATTCAATTTCATCAACAGGATGTTGAATTTTCTATATACATTGTTTAGATAAGATATTTAAAACAATTAGCCACTAGAAGATCACTGAAATAACAACATGCACAAAAACATAAGAACACAAGAACACAAAGATTTTCCTCAGGGAAACCACAAGGGAGAAAACCCCGCAAAACTTCCTTAGTATAGAACTCAACCAGTGCAGTTTAAAAACTCAGACAACAACTTCCTCCTCCTTTCTGGTGTGCTACCCCTTCTCTCTCTTGCTAAGAACAGCTTGAGTGAGTGAGTACAAATGAAGGGAGGTGCCTCCTATTTATATTCTTCTATTGACTTGACCTCTAACTTAGTGGGGCTGACTTCAGTAGCTGTTAGGGCCGACTTGTCCAATTGGACATTACAAATAACATTTATTATAATGACACTTGGGTACTAATGACCCAACTTACATCCATAGATTTGCATTGCTTCTTTTAATGACTTTGACAAGACCAAACTCATCTCCCTAAGGAGGAATACAATATTACTTGGAATATCTTTCGAAGTTACAATAATATAACACTCCCTCTTAATTAGGAAGGTATTCAACATCTGCTACTACAACTGTACAACTGTCTGGTGAGACTCTATATGTCATAGGAAGTTTTGGAACATTTGTCTAACATCTTCATCATCGATATCAGCTGGAATATCTTATGTAATATTCATCTTCTGTATCTTCTTCTTGTAATCTTCGTTTTTCGTACATTCTCAAACATCTTCTGTTTGACTTTGCCATCTTCTGGATCTTCTTCTTGTAATCTTCGTCTTTCGTACATTCTCGAACATCTTCTATTTGTCTTTTCCATCTTCTAGATCTTCTTCTTTTAGTCTTCGTATTTCATACAACTTCGATCATCTTTTATTTTTCTTCTACTTGGATCAACTTCTGGACCTTCTTATGTAACCATCGGTATGTGAATATTGAATCTTCTTCTGTCACATCAATATGTGAATACTGAATCTTCTTCTTGTCACATCAGTATGTGAGTACTAAATCATCTTCTATCACATCAGCATGTGAATACTAGATCTTCTTGGTTTCTATTATCTATAATATCTGTGTAAGGATATTGACAACATCAACAATCATTCATCATCTTGTTAGTGCTAAAGACTCAACCATAACTCATGCTATAGCATTATCTGCATAATCAGCATAGAGATGTTGGAACATCGATATCATCATCAGTATACGAATAGTAAAGTGATATGTAACTATAATCATCAGTGTATCATTACGGATACAGACTCAATCAATCATTGATCAAGAAGCAAACAAACATCTCAATAATAACAACAAAAAAAAATGATTGAAAACCATCATCATATCAAACAATCATCAAGCATGACATCAATCATCAACATCTTAGTAGTATGTCAATACTACATCAATCATCAAGCCTTTCAGTAATCAACAACAACTAACAATATAGAAAAATTGTAACAACCATCAAGCATCTCAGTAGTCATCAACAATCAGTATAGTAATACTGAAACATCTATCAAACTTTTCAGCAGTCATCAACAATCAACAGTATAGAAATACTGTAACAACCATCAAGCATCTCAGCAGTCATCAATCAGTATAGCAATACTGAAACATCTATCAAGCTTTTCAGCAGTCAACAACAATTAATAGTATAGAAATATTGTAGCAACAATCAATATAGCAATACTGAAACATCTATCAATATTTTTAGCAGTCATCAATAGTCAACAGTATAGCAATACTAAGGATACATCTTGCCCTTCATCTTCTTTGGAGAAGCATCACGGTGAGTTATTTGGTAGATCCATCCGAGAATTTTGTCTAAATTACTAACTCTTTCGAGCCAAACAAGCCTAGTTAGACAGATGGATCTCCCTGGGGACCAAACAAGCCTTGTCTGGCTTACTAACCCTTTTGGTCCAAACAAGCCTAGCCAAACATACTAATCCCCCTAGGATCGATAGGTCTTTAGTATGGCTTACTAACCCTTTCGGACCAAACAATCCTAGCTAGACGTACACTCCCCTAGACTGACCTACTCACCACTGCATCCAACATCTGTTATCCCTCCCTCTTTCGAGGCAGGTCCTTTCAGACCAGTCCAAGCTTGTCTCGAAACTATTTAAACTTTACATGAGCCAGAGGCTTAGTCAACACAACTGCTACTTGTTCCTCAGTGGGAACATACTTGAGCTTTACAACTCCCTTCTGCACTATATCCCGTATGAAATAATATTTGATCTCAATGTGTTTGGAACTATCATGAAATACGAGATTCTTTGTCATCTTGATACAAATCTGATTATCACAAAGGATATCAGTGGTATCTATCTCTGCATCGAATAATCCTGAAAACATCTTTTGAAGCCATATTGCTTCACTGTAGGATGAACATGTTGCGATGTATTCTGCCTCTATTATACTAAGTGCAATACTTTTATTCTTTCTACTAAACCAAGAGATCATGCCAAATCCCAAACTAAAACAACATCCTGTTCTACTTTTCCTATCTTTGGTACTTCCACCCCAATCTAAGTCTGCATATCCATGCAACTTGATCTCTCCACTGGATGTATATCTGAGCCCATAATCTAAAGGCCCCTTTAGATACCTCATCACTTGTTTTGCACCAATTAGATGAATGTGTTTAGGATTCACCATGTACTGACTTAAGGTGTTTACTGCAAAACATATATCTGGTCTAGTATTGGTGAGGTGCATCAACAAACCAATTATCTGTCTATATAGTGTAGCATCAACAACTTCTGAGGTGTCATCATTCAATAGCTTCAAACTAGTAGTCATCGGAGTGGTCATAGCTTTACAACCTAGCATTCCAAATCTTTTCAATATTTCAACAATATACTTTCCTTGATTTAGAAAAATCTCATCTGAATTTTTCCATACTTCAAGACCTAGAAAGAAGCGCATCATTCCAAGGTCTTTCATTTTGAATTCTGCAGCAAGCCTCTTCTTACATTCGATAACTGACTTATCTTCTCCCGTAAAAAATAGATCATCTACATATAGTAACAAAATTAAAATTCCATCTTCATCAACCTTGTAGTAAAGGTTGGAGTCTGCTTTACTCTTAGTAAAGCCTAAGCTCATTAGGAATCCATCGATCCTTACATACCATGCTTTGGGTGCTTGCTTTAATCCATACAAAGCTTTCTTTAGTCGACATACATGAGTATTCTGATTGTTTATCTCAAATCCTTCCGGTTGTTCGATATAAAATTCTTCTTCAATTACTCCATTTAGGAATTTCGTCTTTATGTCCATTTGATGTAGCTTCCATTTCATGTCGGAGGCCAAAGTAAGAACAGTTTTTATGGAGGTGTATCTCGCTACTGGGGAAAAAGTCTCTTCATAATCAATTCCCTCTTTCTGACAGAATCCTCGGCTACAAATATGGCCTTGTATTTTTCTATACTTTCATCTGGTGAGTGTTTGGTTTTGAATATCCATTTAGAGGATACCAGTGACTTGTCCTTTGGTCTAGGTACTATTTCTCACACATCATTCTTCATAATAGATTGGTATTCTTCAACCATTGCATCAACCCACTCCTTTTTTTTATTGCTTTTTCAAAACAAGTTGGTTCTTTATCATCTAGATCACTCATCAAAGCCATGTAGATGGGGTATGAATTTGGCTTCACTCTTTCTTGAATGGTTGCTTCGGGAGCACCAAGTCTTTTTGCTTCTTCAATTGCTTCATGAGCCCAAGCAGTTTTTCTCTTTCAAGAAATCAGTTCACTTGGTAAATCTTTAGGTATCTGAGGTTTAGTCATATCATGCTCTTTAGGTATCGGGTCTTCTTCTTCAACTCCGACTTCTTTAGAACTTTCAATAGTTTTGGGAGTTTCATGCTCCTCTTCATCTTCCTTGTCTTTTTTAGATTTCTTGAAAGCTGAATCTTCATCAAATGTAACATCTCTGCTAAGTTCAATTTGACGGTACCCAGGGATATATATTCGGTAGGCTTTTGACTGTTCACTATATCCTACGAACAATGCTTTCTTTCCTAAAGGATCTAACTTTGATCTTTTCTCCTTGGGAATATGAATGTATACAAGATAACCAAAAATATTTAGATGACTTACCTCTGGTCTTTCACCGGAAAACATTTCTTCTGGAGTGTGATTCCCAAGAGCACTGTGAGAGATTTGATTCTGAACATATACGTTGTCCTTCCTGCTTCCGCCCATAGCTACATTGGGAGATCTTGATCATGTATCATGGCTTTCACAACTCCCATGATGGATCTATTCTTTCTTTCTGCCACACCATTTTGTTGTGGATTGTAGGGAATGGTGGGCTCCCTCTTAATTCTAGCCTCTTTATAGAAATAATTAAATTCATTTGAAGTAAACTCTCCTCCATTGCCTAATCTTAGAATCTTGATTTTCTTTTCTGAGAGGTTTTCTATTAGAGCTTTAAACTCTTCGAATCTTTCAAACACTTCATCTTTCTTTTTCAAGAAGTATATCTAAGTTTTTTTGGAGTAGTCATCAATGAAGGAGGCATAGTAAGAGTACCCACTTAATGAAGTGGTTTGCATTGGCCCATAGATATCTGAGTGAATAATATCTAGAATCCCTTTTTCCTTACTATTACTTTTCGGAAAGGGATTCTTAGTATTCTTCCCTTATGCACATCCCTTGCACACTCCTTCATGTTTTACCTAAAAATATGGTAAACCAGTTACCACCTTGCTTACAATTAGAATAGCCTTGTAGTGAACATGAGCAAGCCTTTTATGCCATAGCTCACTTGGATTGATGGTACTAGTTGTTAATGCAGAATCTATAAGCCCCTTTAGTTTGTAGAGACCTCCTTCTTCTACTCCAATTTCTACTGCATCATTGATAGTTTTGCCTTTGGTCCACATGAGGACTTTTCCATCTATAAAGGAAATTCTGAAGCCTTTCTTGTCTAAGGCTGAAATGGAGAGAATATTCTTCTTTAGTCCTAGGAAATATAGGACATCCTTCATCTTCATAAGCTTTTCGGAATCCAATTTATAAGATGCTTCTCCTAACCCTTTAATTGGATATTGGGAATCATCTCCAAGCATTACTTTGTGTGGAGATTCCTTTTGTTCAAGGCATGAGAGTGACTCCTTGAAACCAATCATGTGCTTGGAGGCACCACTATCAATTAGCCAGGTGCCATTTCCTGGTGAGACTGATCCAGTTAGGGCATAGATCAAAACATACTCTTCACTGGAATCTTCATCCTTCTTTGTTTCCTCTTCTTCTTCTCAATCACTATCTTCAGCAGCATGTGCTTGAAACCTTCTCATCTTCTTGAGTCTTTTTTCTTTCATGGGACAGTTAATTACAATGTGTCCTAACTTGTGACAATTGAAGCATTCAAAGCTTGAGAAATCTCTCTTGGGTCTTTTAAACCCTTGAGTCTTAGGAGGATGGTCATGACTCTTTCTTTTTCCTTTGGTATGGGCAGTTAAGGTTTGATCCTCATTGTCATTTAGCTCTTCTTCTCTGGCTGCTATCCTCTCTTCTTCTTGGACACATTCTTCCCATAACTTCCAAAATTTGGTTAGTTTCCTCGAACAAATTCCTCAGATGAAAGCTTCCCAATCTCTTGGAAGGCCATTCAAATTTGTCATTACAACTTCTGCTTCTTCAACCACATCACTGATGGCTTCTAATTGATCCTTGATTTGAGCTACTCTTGTAAAGTAAGATTGCATAGTTTCTGACTTCTAAGCTCTTACACTTTTGACTTGATTCCTCAGGGTCATCTTTCTATTAATGTTCCTTCCTTCAAATAGATTTGATAGGGCATAAAACATTTCTTTTGGAGGATACCTGAGGCATCAAATATCAAACATTTCTTTTGAAGAAGTTTCCATGGATGATACCTGAGGGATCATGTTATATTTAATTGAATCAGCTATGATCATATACTTCTTGTGCTTGATTTTAGCTTCATCTTCTTCTAGTTCTTTCACTTCCTCTTTCACAAATTGGTCTAGATCATTCTCTTGGAGGATGAGCATGATTCTTTACTTCCATGCTCTGAAGTTTTCAACCCCTTCAAGATTTTCATCTAGCTTGGTATTCTTTGTCATCTTTAAGAAACTGAGAACCTCAAATGGAAATAGATAGAAGAATACTTACTTGCAGAAAACAACACCTGATTCTGAGGTTCTAGGGTTTGGAGTAGAAACCCTAAATTTGCAGATGGGATCACAGGTGGAGTTGAATGGTGGAAAAGATGCGCCCTCATGAGGTGAGGTAGACTGTATCTTCCTTTTTCTGATATTGATGATGAAACCCTGGAAAACTGAATCCCTAGTTTGTCTCGGCAGCAGTAACAGGTCCAAAATTCAAAATTCTTGGATTTCAGTTCTGTCACCACAGAAAGATGTGCCCTTCAGAGGCGAGTTGGAGGAGCCCTCTTTTATGGTTGATCTGTCGAGGGGTTTGTTAAGAACAACAGACCCTAGTTGTGCAGTGTCTCCTTTCATGGTGGCTCTGATACCATGTTGAATTTTCTATATAAATTGTTTAGATAATATCTTTAAAACAATTAGCCACTAGAAGATCACTGAAAGATCAACATGCACAAAAACATAAGAACACAAGAACACAAAGATTTTCCTCGAGGAAACCACAAGGGAGAAAACCCCGCAAAAATTCCTCAGTATAGAACTCAACCAGTGCAGTGTAAAAACTCAGACAACAACTTCCTCCTTCTTATGGTGCGCTACCCCTTCTCTCTCTTGCTAAGAACATCTTGAGTGAGTGAGTACAAATGAAGGGAGGGGCCTCCTATTTATATTCTTCTGTTGACTTGACCTCTAACTTAGTGGGGCCAACTTCACTAGTTGTCAGGGCCGACTTGTCCAACTGGACATTACAAATAACATTCATTATAATGACACTTGGGTACTAATGACCCGAATTACATCCATAGATCTACATTGCTTCTGTTAATGACTTTGACAAGACCAAACTCATCTCCCTAAGGAGGAATACAATACTACTTGGAATATCTTCCGAAGTTACAATAATTTAACATAGGAACCTAGCATCCAATCTATATTGGTTAAGGCACACAATGGCTTTAGGGACTTCAAATTTGACTAGAGGGTCTATTCCTATTGTATGAAGCCTTGTAGATGTAATTGTCTAGTATTTTGCAAGAATAGTATCTATGTTAAGCATGTTTACATCTGATCATGAATCCATCAAGGCCGGGATAGTAAATAATCATCTTTGATTTTTATAGTCAGAGCTACTATGTATCTTTTGGTGAAATAAAGAATTTACTTGGAATGCATTGTAGTCAAGTGTCACCTTTTGGTATGTTGTTCTTTCTTTGTCTTATTTCTTTTCAGGATTTTTCTTTGTTTCTTCTGAGGAGATGATTTCTGAAGAGGAGGAACTTTGCGTCTTTGTTTGGTTGCTAATCTCTATTTTTGCAATTCTATCCTTTAGCTCTTTGATTTCTTTCTTCAATAAATTCAGCTCTTTTGTCAATTCTTGTAGGGTGATTGGTCTTTGGATTCCGTTTCGAGCAGAGGGGCAGTGTTTCTTTCATAGGAAGGTACAGTAGAAGAAAGCAAATCTCATCCTACAAAATCTTGGGGAAGTTCTTCATGTCTCGATTGTGTAGAGCTTTTGTTGTCTTTGTTTTGTTTCGTCCTTTTCTTTTTCTATTTTCATCACCAATTTTTTTTTTTGCTCGAGTAAGAAAGCACTAGCAAATGCTTCTTCATTATTTCATTTGCATTTCCTTCTTCCATTTCTTCTATCTGTTTCATCATGATGGAGGCTTGAGGTCATGTTTAGATCATGTTACAGAAATAAGGCTTTCTTCTTGATTCTTTCCAGGCCATGAAGGTTTCAAGATTTTTGTCTTCCTCCTCACCTGGAGAGGAGGATAGTGATTCTTCCTCTAATGAACATTTGCAATTACTGGGATTAGGACATTGGTAGGTGTGTCCTTCCCTTTCGAAGAGGAATTCTTCAAAATCAGTACTAATATCAATATCTCCTATTTCAAATACATCTTATGCACTGGAACAACTCAAACAATTTAATTCACTTTAAGAAGAACCTATATTATATGTGCCTCCAAAGGCTCTACTTTCAGGGAAATTTGTTTCATTGTGGCCCCTTTTTTCCATGGGGTCTTCACTTAGTGAAACCATGCCATAGCACGTTCATTCGTGGCATATGAAACAATACCCCTATTTTCAAAAAATATTGGAAAATACCTCCCAAAATCGTTTTTTTTAACCCCCTCCCAATATGCCTTCCTGATTTAAAAAAAACCCCTAATTTCACTATATATTGCATGTATCCATTTTTTCATTTACATTTTTTATACCCCTTTATATTTCTACCTAGTATATTGACATGATACGCCACATACATTCTACAATGCACCTTGCTTCTTTCGATGTATATTGTGGATGCACATTACTTCACCCACAATTATCAACATCATAGAGATCACATTCATTTCCTAAATTAACACTAGTTTGTCACTCTTCCTTTGACCCTTTTCCTCTCAACAATGGATAGTCACATCAAGGTTCTACATGATGTCTAAAACATGGCTAAACACTCACTACTTGACGCTACTTGACTATTTTTCAAAATCAAGAGAAAAAACACCAAAGGCTTGATAAAAATCAGAGTATATCTACACAAATATTGTTAAATTCAATTGACAAATAGAGACATTTTTTACCTTTTTCCTCTCAACAATGGACAGTCACATCAAGGTTCTACATGATGTCCAAAACAAGTTCAAGTAGAAGTTCAGAAAACCAAATAACTAACTACATTTCTAACCAAATAACTAATTACATTTCTAACCATTTGAAAACCAAGTTCAAGATATTTGTTTAAGCCTACATCATTTGCAATTTTGTTTATTATTTTATGGGAATGTCATGTTACATAACGTTACACAACAAAACACTTTCAACATATCCTCATACTGGGTTGTAAGCACCTCCCTACTCTTAGTGCAATAAACAGGTTTAGTCAAATATTAATACAAAATTAACTAGTAAAAGGGTAAAGTATTATTACAACCACCAGGAATCAGCTCATGGTCAGTAACCTACAGACAACAAAAACATCAGTTAGTTCAAAAAACATAAGATACCACAAACCATAGCAGACACCAACTGAAAGTGTGATTACCTCTTCCCTCTCATACAATATCAGTTTCTCTTCATCCGCATCCATGCTAAATGTAAGATCATGCATTTCTCTAATATCATTCTATGCAAAAAAAAGAACAAGAAAAGGTCAGTGAAAATAAATTTGGATAAAATTCCATTTCTCAACCCATGATTCTCAGAACTAATCAGCCGTCAGATGATAAATACCTCAAGCATCCATTTCAAATTCTTGTAGTAATCTGGATCGATAGCTTCAATGTCATGATAAGTAACCTTAACTCCAAGAATATGTTTATAAAATGAACGAGTAAAGTGAACATCCAGAAGCTGTCCATCAAACAAAGCCTTTGCAACCTACAAATTCCATGCTAGAATATATTAGACAAGAGGGGAAAGGGCAACTAAATCCAAACAACCTCTATGATTAGTTTTCTACGTGTACCAAAATATAGTTCCACGTTAAAATTTGAAATTATGTGATAGAATAAGGTAACACCAGCTAAAACTTAGTCAACAGCGAAAAACAATTGTACAAAGATGAGTGAGTGAGCAAGAACTTACCACCCTCCCAATAAATTTGAAGTATGAGAGATGCTCTGTTTGGTAGATAGAATTAGGGTTTGGCTGGAACGTTGCTTCATTTCCAATAGTTGTAAACAACAAAGCACCTTTATCAAAGATTACCCTTGACAACGATTGGTACCATTCTCTTGTAAGCCCACCGGCATCAATGCCTTCCTCCCCTTGGAAGTGGACATTCAAACGCCCTTTTAGGTCCCTTGCTGAACGCATTTGAAGCTGATTGTATGAATCTTCCAAGATATATGCTCGTCGGACAGAGATTCAGACAGAACTGTAATTTTGGTGATCCTGATGTTGTCGTATTCTTGATCGAAAATATGCGCGTTTGTTGTCAAATTCAATCAAGCGTGGAACCTTTAACAAAAGAGAGAGAGATTTCTCAAGTAAACCAGGGTTTTGACGGACAAAAGAATTCAAAATCCTCCTGTGCCTTTCAGCAAACTTCATTAGAGTGATCCCCTTCTCATCAACCTTTCTCTGTGGAGCTGACAAGGACTTTGGTAGGACTGAACAATTACTGGATCTTATTTATATTCTTCTCTTCTTAACAAGATGGGGTTTAACGGAGAAAAATAGGTGATTGTAAAAGTTTCTCCTCCTTTGGCTAATTCCCATCTATGAGCTTCTGGGTTTCTTTTGGGATTTTCTAGCATTTCTTCTTCTGCAGGTTTCTTGGAACTCTCAAGTTGCTCTTCTCTTTCTACTGTATTAACCTAGAGAGTATTCACCGCTTTAGTGAGTTCTTGAGAAGATGGATTTGATTTTTGGGCTTTAAACCATTTATAGAAAGAGAACCATTCATTTGCGGTTTTCGGATGTTATTTCCATTTTGTTGTCAGTTCATTTTTCTCCTCAAGAGAGTATGATGCTCTAAATTCTGTAGAGTCCTCATGTGTAAAGAAGTCCCAATTTGTCATCTTCTTCATAAACTCATCTCTTTGATGAAAAGAAGAGTATCCCCTGTATCTATTCAAGAAGATCTCTATTTGATTAAGGGAAGGTCAATGGATTTCTAGAGGAAGAATGGTGGTTAGTCTGGAGGATGGAGGAGTTTCCTTCTACTTCAACCTCTTAAATCTCCTTCTTTCTTTGGCCTCATGCCATTAGAGGAAATTTGGGGTCTAAAATGGGCCTCCTAAGGAAAATAATAAAATAATAGTTAAAATAATAAAATAATATTGATTAATTTTGGAGGAAGAAAGAAAAAAACTACTTTTTGTGTTCGTATTTTCGACATATCTCCCTGTGTTTTTACTCAAATTTCAATTGGGAGAGCTCGTTGGATGCGTAATTTGATTCTACATCCAACGAATACCCACACTGCATACTTTTGATGGACCCCTCTACCCCAAAAACAAGAAATACCTGAAAAATGTGATGATGATGTCATCATCACATTTTTCGGGTATTTTTTGTTTTTGGGGTAGTGGGGTCCATCCAAAGTATGCAGTGTGGGTACTCGTTGGATGCAGAATCAAATTCCGCATCCAACGAGCTCTCCCGATCGAGATTTGAGTAAAAATACAATGAGATATGTCGAAAATACGAACAAAAAAAGTAGTTTTTTTTAATGACAAATATGTCAATTCAACCATTATGGTTGAATTATTTTATTGAAATTCTATTGGTTCTTGAATTTCAACTCACAAAAACTTATTTTGGCACGTTTTCTTATAAGGCCCATTTTAGACCTCAAATTTCCTCTAATGCTAATATGTTTTCTTATACTTTCTTCTTCTGCATATGCTTTTTATACCCGAGACCTGATTTATCCTAAGAGGGTCTTTGAGAGGCTACCAAATCATTGAATTTTTGAGATTGATCCTTCCAATTGTCAGGAAAATCATAACATTGGATCATTTTACATCTGAGATGTGGGAATTTCACTTCATCAGGGGCCTTGCATATGTGTTTTTCATCAGGTTGAATTGAGCATTATGGGTGTTCAAATATCTTGGATTTCTCATGAAGGTTTGAGGATGCATTGATTGTTTGAAATGAGGTTAGAACAAATGGGTTTATTTGAAATTGAGTAGAGTCTGAAGAAGAAGGTTTATTTGAAACATTTTCAAATGGGTTTGTAGAAATATTTACAGAGGATGAGGAAATTTCACCACGCTGGTTGGGAAAACTCTGAGGATTGACACAAGAATGACATGATGGAAACATAATGTATGAATTGTTATGGACACGTGATGATTGTCTAAGTGGAGGGAGGGAGCATAAAGATGGAGACTTTAATGCAGTCTAAGATGCTAGATTTATTCGACCATCTAGAGTAATCATTTTGATAAGAGGTTTTGGATTTTGAAGTTTGTTCTCTATTGATTAATATTGGAAATACCAATCTTCCAAAAGGCCAATGTCTTCGTAGGTAGTCCTCCACTGATTTCAACATTAGTGATACCGGTTGTGATGTTGTCTTTTAGGACTTGTTTTAGTTTAGGATGGGATGTGTTTGAGAGCATGAAAGAGGTTTGTATGATGACAAAGAGAAAATCCGAGTCATCTACCATATGTAGCCCTTGAACTCCTACAAGCATTTTCCAAGCATCTTTAAGATGTGGATCCATCAATCCTAACGGGTAATCAAGGATGAGTGTTCCATACTGTGTACCTGATTTCAAATTACTCATGATGGTTCCTATTATTGCTTGATTATATGAGAGATGTCTAGTATTGAATAACTCAACTGTACATGGGGTATTTAATCCTCTGTGAAAAAGGGGTGCCAAACCAATTCTAATTCCTCCAAAATGGATATAACTATATTTTTTACTTCTAACAAATTCGGTAAACTTCGATAATTTAGTAGAAGTGAAATTATTGATGGCTATTATTTGGGTGGTAGCCCCTTATATTTGAATCTTCATTTCTACTTCTTTGAACTAAGCTTTCCTTTTAAATAGAAATGAGACATCCTTCTTATAAATTTATGAACTATGAAGCTTAGGAGGATTCCATTCAGGGCTAGTAGATCAATCAAGACTAGTAGAATATTCATTATCAATTATTTTTTATTCTGAACTTCTATTACTTAATTCTATAATTCTACATCTCTGAACAGAAGAGAATGGTATTGAAATCAAATTCATTTCCATTTAACCAGGATCTGATACCAATTGAGAGCAGTGGGAAGTTAATGCTTGATAAATCACTAAGAGGTTGTTAAAATTGTCATTACGTAACCATCTAAGGTCTTGTTTATATCTCCACACAGATATAAACTGGTCCTTCATGCCCACACCAACTCTATCCACATCCTCTCGCCTTCATTGAGCTTCCATATTGGCGTTGCTCCCAACCATTTGTTTCCTTTGGAAATTACTCTAATACTTGACTGAGGCTACTAGTTGTATAACAACAGAGACTTTATAATATTAGTTATGAAAGGTTTGGGTAGATTTGCATTAACGAGAATCATGCATAAATACAATCCTTAGTGAGATTTGGTTTTGATCTTCCAAGAGGTCCTTTGGACTTCACGGTGACTCTTACGTTTATTTTAGGTAAATATTCCATAATTTAATATGCACAATAACCTAATATTCACAATATACCATAATAACTAAGGATTAGGTATCTAACATTCCCCCCCTTAATCCAAATGAATGTTCATGAGTCCAAGCATTTTTTGAAATTTTCAAGCTTATCTCTTCCACGTGCTTTGGTGAAGATGTCATTGTTTTTCTCACTTGTGGAAGATTGTATCAAATGAATGGTCTAGGCCAAGACACAATGTCGAATTAAATGGTACTTCATGTTGATTCTCTTTGTTTGATCATGAAATGTAGGATTCTTATCCAACTTGATTGCAAAAGTGTTGTCAATAAGAAGTGGAGTAGCATTCACTTGTTTCTCCTGCAATTTCTCAGGTATCTTCCCGAGCTTCTTGAGCCACAGAATCTTCTTTGTTGTGTCTACAACTACCACATATTATGTCCATGTAGTGGAACACATTGAAATGGATTGTTTGTGTGATATCTAAGAGATAACTATGGATCCAAGACTCATGAGGTGTCTTGAAGTAGACATGACTTTCTTTTTATCGCCATCAAAGTTTGAATTTGAATATCCAATTAATTTCAAATCTTCTACCTTAGAGTATTTGAGTCCAAAGTCTTGAGTCCGCTTTAAATATATTAGAACTCTATTTGTAGCACACCAATGTCCTTCATAGGGTTTTTGCATGAACTTGGAAAGGATTCCAATTGCAAATGAAATATTAAGTCTAGTAGTGGTAAGGTAGATAAGACTCCCCACAAGTTGTATTTATTTTTTTGCACACTCAAATTCATTCCCTTCTTTTGACTTTAGCTTCAAATTCTATTTCATTGGAGTAATGAGAGGATTACATTTAGCCATGTGAAACTTGTTCAATAATTTTCTAGTATTTTTCTTTGGGGTGAATCAAAATGAATATATAATTTGGATTTTGAGTCACTTCAAGGCCCAAGTAATAGTGAAGGTGTTACATATTTTCTTTTTCAAAACCTCTCTTTAATTCTTTTTTTATGGATGCAATTTAGCTTTCATTGTTCCTTCTCAACAACATTATCATCTACATATAGTACACGATCTACAACAATTTTGCTAAGTCTCTTGACAAATAGAGTTTTATCATCAAGATTAAAGTGTTTAAAACTCAATTTCAGAAGATGATCAGTTAGCTTTTGATACGACGTGTGAGGTGTTTTTTTTAGGCCATACAAAGACTTGATGAGCTTGCATAAATTATGTTATTTTATTTTCACAACAATACCTTATGGCTAAGACATGAAAACATTCTCTTTTGAGTCTCCATTCAAGAAAGTAGTATTTGCATTCATTTGACGAACATTCCACCCACTTTGTGCAGCCAAAGACAATAGAGCACAAATGGTATCCATTTTACTATGGGGGAAAAAGTCTCTTCATAGTCTATGTCTTTCTATGCAAATCCTTTTGCCACAAGAATCACCTTATGCTTGTCAAGTGAGCCATCTGATTTGTACTTGTTCTTGTAACTCACTAGCAGCCAATTGGTTTGGTTCCAAATGGAGGATCCATCAATTTCCATATCCCATTCTTGAAGAGAGCATCATATTCATTTTGCATGGCTTCTTTCCACTCATCATAAGAAGCAATTTCTTCAAAAGAATCCGGTTCAAGGTTAGCAAGTAAATTTACTTCACAATCATATACAACATCCATATATCATATACATCACCTATGGCTTCTTGTCTTATCAAACTTACATTTTTTGCTTTCCAACCTCATCGGGATGAGCACTTTCATGTGTCTTCATGATCGTTTCTATGAGGGTCTAGGTTGCTCAACTAATTTAAATGGTGCTTCATTTTCTTCAAGATTCAACCTTGCAATAAAATCATCCAATTGAACTTTCTATTTTGATGAAGTGGTAGGAACCTCATCATGAGGGGGAGATGGTGATGCAAAATAGATTCCAAGGATTGATCCAAGATAGGGATTCCCCCTTTAAGATGTGTAATATTATTACCAAATTCATGATTTGTCTTTATATGGATAAATTTATCTCAATGATCAAGCCACCTCTCCACATTCTTCTCATTTTTATTCATTTTAAGAAAAAATGCATCTCTAGAAAGAATGGACTTTTTATTTATCTTATCATAAAGATGATATTCCTTGGTGGTATTTGAGTAACCCAAGAAGATGCACTTTTAACTCCTTGCACCAAGTGTGTTTCTATGTTCCTTAGGAATTAAGGCATAACAGGTGGAACAAAAAACCTTGAGATGTCCCAACAAATGAATGTGACCATACCCCATTTCATATAGTGTTTTCAGGGAAGAGCATGAAATGGAATTATGTTTCTCAAATAGACTACACATAGAACCACATCACCCCAAAACATCCATTTCACATTCTTGAAAAATAGCATGGAACGTATCATATTCAAGAGTATAATGTTCATTATTTTTGCTAGACCAGTTTGTTGAGGATTATATAGAGTAGTGGTTTGATGCATAATCCCATGATGATGAAGATAGTTTTATAAAGCATTAGAGGTATATTCTTTTCCATTATGGCTACAAAGTTGCTTGTATGAGATTGTGCTTCATTTCCAATCCATACATGAAAATCCTTAAATGTTTCAAATGCCTCATATTTTTTCTTCAATAAGTAAATCCAACACATCCTAGTGTAATCATCAATAAAATTCATGAGATATTTATTGCCGTTTGTAGAAGCAACATGCATGGGGCCACATAAATCGGTGTATCGATTTTAATTTTCTACATGCTCTAGAATTGGAATCATGAAAATGTTACTTGCGATGTTTATCGATGATACATGCATCACATTACAAATTCGTTTGAATTGTGGGCAAAGCAAGAACACCGTTCTTCTTCAACAAATGAAAACTATCATAATTGATGTGCCCATATCTAGCATGTCGTAAAAGACTATATGATAATGTACCTTCATCATGGTGAGAGAGGTGTGCAAAATTATGTGTGCTTCCAGATGTCTCTTTAAGCTTCAAAGCTTGGTTATCTTCCCATGTTGTCATGATGACTTGGTTATCAAAAGATATTTTTATCTCAACTCTTTTGACAACAATGTGAATGGAATGACCTTGTTGTCGAATGTGCATAAGAGACAACAAGTTCCTCTACAACTCTAAAAGTTAGAGAACATTATGCAACATAAATTTTGGGAATCCAAACAATTTGCACCTATTGGTGCTAATTCCTTTAGGTTTGAGGATGGATTTATTTGCACAAATATATTATACCATCTACATTGTCATTTAATTCTTCAAAGTTATCTGTTCTAAAAGTCATGTGGCAAGTATCATCAATGTTAAGTAGAAAAGTATCTCTCCAAGAAGTAAATGAAGCATTAAAAATAACTTCATTTACACCAATATTACAATGTTCAACAATGAATGAATAGATTCATGAGCTTTACATATTTTGTTTTTCTACTCTTTTTATGTGATGTTCTCTAGTGGAATTTTGCATCTTTGCCTCATTTAGGATTCTTGCCACATTGGACACAGTGAACACCATATCTCTCATTGTTATTATGCCTACCTTCCCTACCTCTAAAGTTCTTTCTTCTGAATACTATTTTCTTGGGCCTCTCCCCTTGAAGAGTCATGTTATTAGTTCTTTCCTTTCCGAGCAAAGCACACAATCTATCCAATGTGTTGAACTAACTTATTTCAAAAGACTTTCTCTCATTTTTCAATTTTCGCCACTAGAGTTTCAAATTTGAGATCCTTTAGTTGGTTCGTTGCTTGAAGTGACTCAAGATAGTGGGCGTATGTGGGGTAGAGGACCTATATGAATGCTATTAGAGCAATGTCAGGGCATCAAATTTATGCATAATGACTATCACATGCCCCAATTTGCAAAAACAATTTTATAATATTTGAGGAACATTGTGTTAAATTTTATGCTAAGTTGTAATTGATGACCCAGTGGGGTTAAGAATATTTAATGTAAATTCTGGATATTTTATTTATAAATAAATAAATGAGGAGACAACAGCTTAGGGAAGCTGTTTAAAGAATGTTTACTGGTTAATTGGTGGAGGAGATTGGGTGGAGAGCAAATTGACATGCGGCAGCATCCTCAAACCACTTCCAATTGTTGCAGGTGGAAACTTCCATATATTTGTGGTCATGATTCTCCAAGAAAGTGGAATCAGAGCAGGTGGCTCATTTAATGAAAACTGACCCAGACGACCTAGGCATCTCTATAAAATTTCCCATTGAAGAGAGTTGAGGATACTCATTCGAGAGAAGTGATCATTCAGGGTGAATGAATTTTACTCAAGAGAAATTCAATGGAGGGGAGTCTGGAGTGTGTTTGAGGGGTTAACTATTGAGATTGATCTAGTTGCATCTTCTAAGCTGAAGATCATATTGCTGAGAGCAGGTTTTTATTACCGAGGTAATTGGACCTGGAAGGTGACAGAGGTCTTATAGTTTCATTCTCCACCCAGTTCTCAGCCAAGAAGACCAGGAACAAGCTCGGGGGTCCTGAGGAAGCGTTGTTTGAGCGCTCTCCAGGAGTTTGGTTGGGAGGAACAGCCTCCTTAAGCTGTTGTCATCTTGTCCTCAATAGGTTCTATTTTATTTTTACTGTCTTCAGTTAAATAATTCTTAGTTTAGCTATTACAGGCATGTTAGTGTTTAGGGTTTATGAATGAAAAGTAACTGTGTAATGTTAAGTTTAATAAAATCATAGATTATAGTAGAAATGGAAATGATTATGTAAATAAGTGAAATAGATAGAAAATAATGATTATGTAAATAAGTGAAATAAATGATTATGTAAAACACTAGCCATGAAGCCATAAACTGCTTTGCATAGTAATGCAGACTACAGATCCAACAAGCAAGGAAGGAGCTAGCCTCTCATGGCCGCAAGGAGCCTCATAGTGCAGCCTGCAGGAAGACAAAACCTCGGAGCAAAATGCAAGAAGTAGGGTTTCATTTGTTTTAGGTCAACCAATGCATGGAGGAGGATTGTTCACGTGCCCATCCAAAAATTTAACCAAGTGTGGGTCGATTCCTATTGTCAACGCTGCACATCCGATTATGAATTATATCATTGCCAATAATACAAATAATGCAATCGACTATGTTATAAAAGTTCATATCATTTCCTATAATGAAATTTATGCCATCGACCATAGTCTAACGTTTCATATGATTGCTCATCATATCAACTTTTCCCTTGATGATATTATACTATGCTTTGGAACTAGTATTAGATAGGAGCAAATCTTATAATGTATATTGCCTTTAGTTTCAATTGCATCTAGTAGTTTGATGGGTATATACAACTACCTTAGGTTATATATTAAGTTGATGGGTATAGCTTCACACTGTTAAATCATAAGTCAACATAGTTTTGTAACATTGCAAATAACACTTGTATCATGGTTATAATCTAGAGATTAAGAATACAACTTGTCTACTAGTTGTGTAAGAAGATAATCATCATTTCAACAAATCAAATAAGTTGGTATTGTTACATGACTAGTAAAGGATAACTAGAGTATTAATATAATGATATTATGATTTATTTCATAAACTGAAGAGCTCTAAACTTCTCCACTGAAAGAATTGATGCTGATAAAGGAATGAGTCTTTAATAAGACTGAAGATTAACCTTTGGAAATAGTTTCTCTTAAGTAACTAATCTTTCATTGTAAACTTTACCTTTGAAAAACATAAGAATATGTTCTTACCTAAAAATATTTACACTTGAGTATTAAACATGACAATAGCAGTAAGATCACAAAAACAGTCGAAGTAATTTATATGCCAAGATCATGGGCTCTATGCTCACTGTAAGAATCTATAATTGACTAGGTACTATAATCTTTACGATAGAAAGAAACCTTGGAAGAACTCATTCTTGTAAATGGCATTAATGATGTTAAGGATAAAAGTCATAATGGCTTAAATATAAATACTGTCATAGATCTAAAACAACGAAGGAATTTACTTTACCTCATCGGAGTCTTGCATCTTAATAACCAATTATAAAAATTAAAGTTGTATTAGAAACTAATCCTTAAAATTTGTTAAACTGTTTCATTTTCCGCTAGCAGTTACTAAACTGTGATTTAAGACATTTTATGTCACTTTAAAAATTTTATATTTTTATGAAATTTTGGGTTATTACATGTGGTATTAGAGCACAAGGTTCAAACACTAGGCTTTGATGAAGCTCAACTTGCTTATATGGAACAGTAATTTTAAATCATTTTGCTGATGTTGTTTTCTTTGAATGATATAAACAGAGAAATTTGTTTCTGAGTTTAACAACAGGTATGGAAAGATTGGAGGAATATGCGGAAGAGGAATATCCTTATACTAAACAAGATAATCTACAAAGAGAACCTATACAAGAAGACATAACCACTAATGCTTAAGAACTATTACAAACAGTAAAAGAATTAAAATCTAAAATGGAATCTGTTAAAAAAGAAAATGAGAGGATTATGAGAGCTTAGGAGGAGCTGAATCAGATCTTAATAGAAATATTTCATACTGAGGGAAAGGGTAAAAGAGCTGATTCAGAAGATATACGTTATCAACATAAATATAAAAAGACGAAACAGATTAAAAATGAAAGTAGCTCATCTTTCGAAGTATTTGGTGATCAACGTAACTCTCATTATACTAGTGACAGTAGTGAGGATAACCACCATACTAGGAAAATAAAATATAAAACTTATGAAGAAATATTTGGCGAGTTTAAGAAGATCAAGCCACCAACATTTAATGGAGAAACTGAAAAGGGGGAGGAAGCAGAATCCTTGTTATCCGAGATGAAGAAGTACTTCCAGATTTATAACTATTCTAACCAATTAAAGGCTAGGATGACTATTTATAATCTTACAGGGAAAGCTGATATATGGTGGCAAGATTTAAAGAGAGTGAAAGGTATAAGAGAGAAGAACATAAATTGGAGTACATTAAAGAAATACTTCAAAAAGACATTTTTATCTAAACAATACTATGAAGAAAGGGCTAAATAATTCTATGAGCTAAAACTAGGTACAATGAATATGAAAGAACTGAACAATAAGTTTCTAAGTCTGCTTAGGTATGTGTCATACATTGTGGATGAGAAACCGAAGGTACAACGGTTTCTCAGATGTTTACCTTATCACATAAATGATAGGATTGAGTATGACAATCCAAAAACCCTGGAAGAAGCCACGAGGAAAGCGAATTTCTGTTATGAACAAAATCGTAAAAAGGAGAGTATGGCCAACTGGAAGGCCAAAAGGAATAATAATTTTAATCAAAAGAAAAAATAGTTTGTGCCTAATCGAAATTCTAAAAATAATAATACCAAAGTTTTTTCTAATAAGAATTTCCAGGGGAATAAGAATAATTCACAGACCAATCAAAAGAATAAAGAGCCTGCTAACAATCACAGTAATTACACAAAGAACTTTGAACAAAAAGAACCCGTAAAGTGTTGGGAATGTAATGGTCCACATTATGCCTTAGTCTGTCCCAATCAGAAAAAGACTGTCAGCAATATCCACACAATACAGGAGGAGATGACTTTTGGTGATTTAGTGAGGACTATGCCCAAGATCAATGCAGCTTTGGAAAATCGGCAAGCAGACTATCAAACTTCCATGGTGGAAGTAGAAGGTAAGATAAATCAAACACCCATATCTATTTTAATTGATCCATGAGCTATTTTAAGCTATATTTCTCATAACTTGGTAGAAAAGTGTAAACTCCCAGTTGAAAAGTTTGCAAGTTCTTGGTTAGTTCAGTTAGCTACTGGTGCAAAGTGAAAGGTAATTAGCTTTGTAAAGAATTGTGCAGTAACTATGGATCAATTTGAAATTTTTGTTAAGCTCAATGTACTACCTTTAGGTTCATATGACATATTAATTGGTACGTATTGGTTAGAGCAGCATAGGGTGGTCTTGAATTGCTTTGATAAAACCTTTACTTGTATAAATAATGATGGAAAATTAATAAGCGTAAAGGGAATCCCTAGGAAAACAATCGTAAGACAGATTTCTGCTCTGCAGCTTAAGAGAGCTGTTAGGAAAGGTTGTAAGGCTTATGCAATAATAGTAACCAACGAAGAAAATCTAAACAACATAGATAAATTAAAATTGGAGGATATACCAGTTTTAAAGGAATATGCAGATGTATTTTCGGAATAAATTCTGGGACTGCCTCTGAAGAGGGAATTAGATTTTACCATTGAGCTGGTACCTGGTGCAGTTCTCAGCTCAAAGGACCCTTATCGGATGAATATACTCGAATTAAATGAACTTAAGTCATAGTTAAAAAAACTTATTGACCAGAATTATATTCAACCAGGTGTGCCTCCCTGGGGGGCACCTGTCATCTTTGTTAAGAAAAATGATGGAACTCTACGACTATGCATAGATTATCATCAATTAAATAAGATGATTATCAAGAACAGATACCCGTTACGTCGCATAGATGATATGTTTGATCAACTACGTGGAGCCACGGTATTTTTAAAAATTGACTTACGATCTGGATATCACCAAGTCAGAATCAAAGATGAAGACATATTTAAAACAACTTTTAGGACTCGATATGGACATTACGAGTTCGTCATCATGCCATTCGAGCTTACTAACACTCCAGCTGTTTTTATGTGTCTAATGAATAATATAATGCATAAATACCTGGATAAATTTGTAGTCGTGTTTATCGACGACATATTAATTTATTCGAAAACTGAAGAAGAACATTTAAAAATTGTCTTACAAGAGTTGCGAGAACATCAACTCTTTGCGAAGTTTAGTAAATGCGACTTCTTTAAAGATAAAATCCAGTACTTAGGTCATGTGGTGACTAAAGAAGGAATTTCGGTGGATCCCGAAAAAATAAAGGCAATCGAAGATTGGCCAATTCCTAAAGATGTAACTGATGTCTGATCATTCATGGGGATTACCAGTTATTACCAGAGGTTCATTGAAGGGTTTTCAAGAATCGCAAATCTGATAACCTCTTTGTAGAAAAAAAGGAAAGAAATTTGATTGGAATCAGAAGTGCGAGGATAGTTTTAAAAAGTTAAAAACCTTATTAACTAGCGCACCAATTTTAATAATTGTTGATCCAAATAAAGATTTTATAGTATGTACTAACGTCTGTAATGACGGTTTAGGTGGAGTATTGACTCAGGAAGGACATGTCATTGCTTACGAGTCTAGGAAATTGAAGATTTATGAAAATAATTATGCAACCTATGACTTGGAATTAGCTGTTGTTATACATGATTTAAAGATGTGGCGTCATCATCTAATTGGAAGAAAATTTATTTTAATGACGGATAATAAGGGTTTAAAATATATGTTAGATCAATCTAACCTGAATGCTAGATAAGTTAGGTGGCTAGCTTTTCTAAGTGAATAGGATTTCGAATTCAACACATTAAAGGGAAAGAAAATAAAGTTGTTGATGCATTAAGTAGAAATGCAAAGCTGAATTTTATAGCTACTATCAGCACTTATACAATAGATTTGGAAGAACAGCTTAAAGCAGAGATAGAACAAGATGAAAATTACCTAAAGTTACAAGTAAAAGCAAAAGAAAATCCAATAGAAAGTCTAAGTACAGGGTACAACTTGAATGAAAAATTATTTTTACTATATAAAGACAAAATATATGTACCTAATGTACCTAATATTAAGTTATTAATTTTAGACGAAATCCATAAAACTCCTTATTTAGGTCATCCAGGTTATCAAAAAGCTATAACCATGTTATGAAAAGAGTATTTTTAGCCAAACATGAAGACTGAACTGGCAGAATATATTGCTAAATGCTTTGAATGTCAGCAAGTAAAAACTAAACATCAACATCTAGCTGTGCTACTTTAGCCTTTGCCCATTCCTAGCTAGAAATGGGAGATAATTAGTCTTAATTTTGTAACTGGACTGCCTAAAAATCAGAACTTAAATGACTCCATAATGGTAGTGGTTGACAAATTAAGTAAAGAAGCCTATTTTATACCTATAAAAACTACTTATAAAGCTGCAAATATAGTTGATATCTTCTTAAAGAAAATTTTTAGACTACATGGGATACGAAGGTCATAATTTTAGACTGAGACCCTAAATTTATAGGTAACTTTTGGAGATCTCTGTTTAAAGGATTAAATATCACGTTAAATTTTAGTACCTCCTTCCATCCTCAAATTGATGGATAGATTGAAAGAGTAAACCAGGTACTGGAATATTTACTAAGAATGTATGTAAAGGAACAACCAGGTAAATGGAAAGATTATTTACACCTGGTAGAATTTGCTTATAATAATAATTATCAAGCTTTAGCTAGATATAGTCCTTTTGAAATTCTGTATGGAAGGAAATGTAACACTCCCATCTCTTGGAGTAATCCGGTGGACAGGTTAGTATTAGGACCTCAATTATTAAAAGAAATGGAAGTAATTGTAAAGCAGGTACAAGGTAATCTGAAAATTGCACAAGATCGACAGAAAAGTCAAGCAGACCTTAAAAGAACTCCAAAAGAGTTCCATGTATGTGAACATTCTTTCATTAAGGTAAGACCCAAAAAGAGTTCTCTGAGGTTGGGTAGTTGTGCCAAACTAGCACCTCGTTATTGTGGTCCTTTTGAAATACTGTCCAGGATCGGACGGGTAGCCTATCAGTTAGCTTTACCACCGAATTTAAGAGTTCACAATGTTTTTCAAATTTCTGTATTAAAAAAATATGTGCATGATGCTAGTCATGTTATTAACTGAAATGATGTGCAGGTAGAACCCAAATGAAATTTTTTGGTGGAATCGGACTCCATCCTCGGGCGGAGGGAGATCTCACTTTGGAACCGCAGCATTGGTCAAGTGAAGGTGCAATGGAAGCACCTTAGTCCAGAGGAAGCCACCTGGAAATTGGAAAGTCATATGTGGGATGCATATCCAATTCTATTTCAGGAGAACTCTGAGGACGATGAATAAATAACATCGAGGACGATATTATAATTTAAGGGGGTGTGTATGTCACATGCCCCAATTTGCAAAAACAATTTTATAATATTTGAGAAACATTGTGTTAAATTTTATGTTAAGTTGTAATTGATGACCCAGTGGGGTCAAGAATATTTAAAGTAAATTCAGAATATTTTATTTATAAATAAATAAATGAGGAGACAACAGCTTAGGAAAGTTGTTAAAAGAGTGTTTACTGGTCAATTGGTGGAGGAGACTAGGTGGAGAGCAAAATGACATGTGGCAACATCCTCAAACCACTTACAACTATTGCAGGTGGCAACTTCCCTATATTTATGGTCATGATTCCCCAATAAAGTGGAATCAGTGTAGGTGGCTCATTTAATGAAAACTGACCCAGAAGACCTAGGCATCTCTATAAAATTTCCCATTAAAAAGAGTTGAGGCTACTTATTCGAGAGAAGTGATTATTCAGGATGAATGAATTTTACTCAAGAGAAATTCAATGGAGTGGAGTCTGGAGTGTGTTTGAGGGGTTAACTGCTGAGATTGATCTAGTTGCAGCTTCTAAGATGAAGATCATACTGTTGAGAGCAGAGTTTTATTACGGAGGTAATTGGACCTGTTAGGTGACAGAGGTCTTACAGTTGCATTCTCCACCCAGTTCTCAGCCAAGAAGACCAAGAACAAGCTCGAGGGTCCTGAGGAAGCGTTGTTTGAGCGCTCTCCAGGATTTTGGTTGGGAGGAACAACCTCCTTAAGCTATTGTCGTCTTGTCCTCGACAGGTTCTATTTTATTTTTACTATCTTCAGTTAAATAATTCTTAGTTTAGCTATTACAGGCATGTTAGTGTTTAGGGTTTATGAATGAAAAGTAACTGTGTAATGTTAAGTTTAGTAAAATCATAGATTATAGTAGAAATGGAAATGATTATGTAAATAAGTGAAATAGATAGAAAATAATTTTTCAAGCTGTGTTTTTCCACACTTGAACTCAGGTTGTAGTCTAGCACAGTTGGATTGTCTTAGGTGAATGAAATGATTCTTTCATTGAAATGTAAATAGTAGATATGATTCTTTTATTTGAATGTAAATAGAAATAGATTTTACTTCAATGTTTATGAATTTCACTAAATAGCGGTGCTGTGTTTTCTCTGCACATATTTTACTTCAGCCAACTAAATGGAAACACAAGTATAAAGAAAATAGTAAATATTATTATTATTTCAGCATTAGTAAATTGATAAAAAATAAATAAATAAAGATATTATAGTTAACAATAGTAAAATTAACAACTAATATTTGAGAAAACATGTAAAAAGAAAATAATAAAATAGTTAATAAATATTAACTTTACAGACCAGAGTGTGTTTTATCTAGGAGCTAAGGATTATTTTATAATCCTTTTATTTCAAAAAGAAAATTATTGAAAGTCAATATTACCTAGTTCGAGTATGCTATACTAAACCCTAAGCAATTATTAACTAGTTTTAGAAGCAAAACTGTTTAGAATTTCTCATTTCTTACAGAGTTAGCATCATACTTATAACTGTAAGTCATATAATATTTCTTTATTCTATTTGAAAAACATAGTTATTAATGCTATAAGCAGAAAAAAGAATTTCATAAACTGTAGGGTTTACAGTATTTCTTTTAACCCTTAAAAGCTGAGTTTTAGAAATTAACAATATCTTCTAAACAAAGCTTAAAAATAATTATAAATAGGGATTATTAATATATACAAGACATATGTAAATCTTGAACAATGTAAAACAATAATATTAATTATTCGCTTTATAAATCCTTAATCAAAGGTAGGCATATAGCCTGTAGAAACGATGGGTCTAAACCCTAGCCTGCTAAACAAATCACATATACATAAGTATTTTATGTTAACAGTAAATAAAATACATTACTGACAGAATGAGTAAAACCCAGTCCAAAGTCTTCTTTTCTTTAAGTTCAAATGTCAAAGAGAAACTGAAGCGAACGAGACAGAGGTCTTTTAAAATCTCTGAGCTTAAAGGAGTTTTTCTTTATAATCTTAAACAAACAGCATTACATCATTAAGCCCTAAGGCTGAAACTATTTCACCAAAATAACATATACATCATAGCTTCAAAATCTTGTGCTACCCAGCAAAGTATCGCAAAGGTTTTAAATTAAAACATGGATAATAAACAACAAACTAAAGATCTTAACCAATGGAGAATCCGAAGCCATACTTCCAACCACAGGAACCTTCATCCAACAACCCGTATCGCAAGCAAGGAGAACCCACGATGAGACCGGGGCTCACTAGTTGGAAGCCCACAAATTTAACCAAAGCACGAGGTTGCTTTCCACTTAAAGCTTGGAGCTGTTGCAGGTGCCTACAAGAACACAGTTTCAAACACTAAATTAAACTTTGTTCATAAGTTTTAAAACCCTAACCTAGTAAATAAATTGACAAAAGGAATTTCGATTAGAGATTAAGATTTTTACCTATGAGCAAAAAGAAAGTAGAGCCGAGAAGATATGGCCATCCAACTCGAATGCACAAAACCGAGAAGCATGGAATTACCTTTAATCCAAATCTACGACAGAGGCAGCAAGAGACAATCTCAAACTCCACTAGGCCAAGGCAAAGAACGGACATACATAAGGGTAAAACCTTTTATAGACTTCGAGCCAATCAAAGAAGTGAAAAACCACTCACACTGTGTTTCCTTCAACTCACAAAAGAAACTGAAAACACTAGCCATGAAGCCATAAACCGATTTTCACAGTAATGCAGACTACGGAGCCAACAAGCAAGGAAGGAGCAGGCCTCTCATGGCCACAAGGAGCCTCACAGCATAGCCAACAGGAAGACAAACCCTCGGATCAAAATGCAAGAAGTAGGATTTCATTTGTTTTAAGTCAACCAATGCATGGAGGAGGATTATCCATGTGCCCTCCAGAAATTTAACCAAGTGTGGGTCGATTCCTATTGTCAACGCTACACATCCGATTATGAATTATATCATTGCCAATAATATAAATAATGCAATCGACTATGTTATAAAAGTTCATATCATTTCCCATAATGAAATTTATGCCATCAACCATAATCTAACGTTTCATATGATTTCTCATCATATCAACTTTTCCCTCGATGATATTATACTATGCTTTGGAACTAGTATTATATAGGATCAAATCTTATAATGTATATTGCCTTTAGTTTCAATTGCATCTGGTAGTTTTATGGGTAGATACAACTACCTTAGGTTATATATTAAGTTGATGGGTATAGCTTGACACTGTCAAATCATAAGTCAACATAGTTTTGTAACATTGCAAATAACACTTGTATCATGGTTATAATCTAGAGATTAAGAATACAGCTTGTCTACTAGCTGTGTAAGAAGATAATCATCATTTCAACAAATCAAATAAGTTGGTATTGTTACATGACTTGTAAAGGATAACTAGAGTATTAATATCATGATATTATGTTTTATTTCATAAACTGAAGAGCTCTAAACTCCTCCATTGAAATACTTGATGCTGATAAAGGAAGGAGTCTTTAATAAGACTAAAGATTAACCTTTGGAAAGAGTTTCTCTTAAGTAACTAATATTTCATTGTAAACTTTACCTTTGAAAAACATATGAATATGTTCTTACCTAAAGAGCTTTACACTTGAGTATTAAACATGACAATAGCATTAAGATCACAAAAACAGTTGAAGTAATTTATATGCCAAGATCATGGTCTCTATGCTCACTGTAAGAATCTATAATTGACTGGGTACTATAATCTTTACGACAGAAAAACACCTTGGAAGAACTCATTCTTGTAAATGGAATTAATGATGTTAAGGATAAAAGTCATTATGGCTTAAATATAAAGACTGTCATAGATCCAAAACAATTAAGGAATTTACTTTACCTCATCGGAGTCTTTTATCTTACTAATCAATTATAAAAATTAAAGTTGTATTAGTTTTTCTGTATTTGAAACTAATCCTTAAAATTTGTTAAACTGTTTCATTTACCGCTAACCGCTAGCAGTTACTAAACTGCAATTTAAGACATTTTATGTCACTTTAAAAATTTTAAATTTTTATGAAATTTTGGGTTATTACAATGACTTTAATTCTTTATGCTAAATCCATGGTGTCATTATCCTTTAATTTTAGGTTGAAGAGGTTCAATAACTGAATAACTCCAATTTTGAGTGGGAAATACAAGTATTGTATTTCTTCAAAGCACCATATAAATATATAATAGATATGATATGATGACTTCACATCCTCACTTCCTATAACAACAATCAATACATAGACATTCTTGTCTTTGTTCTTCAACAATGAAAAATATTTGTTGTATACTTTATAGATTCACCTCCATTCTCTACCTCACAAATGTTGCCTCACAAATCATTGAAGACGAGTATGTGTTTGATCTTTCTCAACCATTCTGAATAGTTCTCTTTTCCATTGAACACCACATTAACAATAAATACAAGAGAATGCATGTTTGGGTACACAGGGTAGTCCCAAAAGGCCGAAAACCTAGAGCAACCACTTCACACAAATAGATCACAGATCAATACACCGATGTTTTTCACGTGGTTAAAACCCTCGAGAGGGAAACAATCCATGGCCCCAGCCAAATAGCTACTTGGAACAATTTATTATGCAAAAGAAGAAAGATACAAATGAGCTTCTCATAATCGATCAACTAGCCAAGGACTCTCCATGCTCTTAAAATAGAGATAATGGACCAATCGGGTGTTAAGCCACGGATCAATGGTAGGTATGATCTAAGAGAAGTTGAACCATCGGATCACTTTATGTCTAGAACATATCATGACCATCAGATTAGAATATTTACAAATGCATACTAAAGAAACACACTTTACCTAACGGATATATTACACAAGTTGATCTTAACTTACTCTTAAGTGTCTAAATATCCTAACACCCCCCCTTAAGAACAACTTGGGATAGGATTGAAGGATTTACAAAAGTGACACTATTAGGAGAAGGAAGGAGGCATTAGAGCCTATCCCCCTTAAGGACACATTCCTGAACTCCTAACATAGATCGAAGTTTAGAAAACTTCGCTTCTGTAAGAGACTTGGTAAAGATGTCTGCAACTTGATCATCTGTAGGGCTATAGAGCATTTGAAGAACAGGATCATGAACAAGATTTCTGATGAAGTGCATGTGTAGCTCAATGTGTTTTCTACGTTGATGTAGAACTAGATCTTTGGCAAACTTGATGGAACTTTGATTGTTGCACCAAAGTGGAGTAGGCTGTTGCTGCTCGAATCCAAAATTTGATAGGATCTGCCGAAGCCATAAAGCTTCCTGACTGGCATTAACTACGGCTTGATATTCTTCTTTTGTTGAAGAAAGAGCAAGAGCTTGTTGTTTCTTACAAACCCAAGTGATAGGTCCAGATCCCAGACTGAAAACATAACCTGCAGTAGACTTTCGATCATCAGGATCGTCGGCCCAATCTGAATCAGTGAAACCAACTAACAAAGGTTTCCTCTCTGTACTATAATGAATCCCAAACTGAATTGTACCTCGAATATATCGAAGTATTATTTTTGTTGCTTTCCAGTGACTTTCATGAGGTGTTTGCATATAACGGGCAACACGAGCAACGACAAAGGAAACGTCAGGACGGGAATGAGTCAAGTATAAGATGCTACCAACAAGCTGACAATACCAGGTGGCATCTACTTCAGGGGAAGTACAAGTGGAAGAAAGTTTGACTCCATACTGGAAGGGAGAAGGGGATGGTTTACAATCTTCCATGTGAAAGCGACGAAGAAGGTCACAAGCATACTTAGACTGGGAAAGAAAGATTCCTTCTTTGGTTTGCAAGACTTGGAGACTAAGAAAATAATGCAAATGTCCTAAGTCTGACATTTCAAAATTTTGCTTAAGACTGGATTTCACATGGGTTAAAAGTTTAGGGTCAATACCAGTAGGGATAAGATCATCAACATAAAGAACAAGTATGATGAGATGGTTTCCTACTTTTGTGGCATAGACATTGGGGTCAGAATGGCATCTAGAAAAACCAGTGTCAAGGAGAAAGCTATCCATTTTGGCATACCAAGCTCTAGGAGCTTGCTTAAGGCCATATAAGGATTTCTTAAGGAGACAGACAAGGCTAGAGTTATCCTGAACATATCCATGAGGTTGTTCCATGTAAATTTCCTCCTGTATATCACCATGTAAAAAGGTAGACTTGACATCCATTTGATGGACTTTCCAGTTATGTAAGGTTACAAGGGAAAGAACAAGGCAGATGGAATTCATTTTTGTGACAGGAGAAAAGGTTTCATCGTAGTCAATCCCTTAAACTTGGGGAAAACCTTTGGAAACTAACCTTGCCTTAAGTCTTTCAACACTTCCATTTGATGCATACTTAGTTTTGTAGACCCATTTACATCTGACAAGTTTTATTCCTTTTGGAAGAGGAACAAGATCCCAAGGATCATTTGCCATTAAGGAACGATATTCTTCATCTATAGCTGCATCCCAATATAGATTTCCTGAAAATTCTGCAAAAGTTTCTAGATCATGATTCTCGAAAACTTGAGCCAAAAGAGAAGAGGCTTGTTGAAACTGAGAACATGTTCGATGTTGATCTCTAGGATCATCGGCAAGATCACTAGCTGCTTCACATGTTGAATGGGCCCATCGAGGAAGCATTGGTGCTGGTGCAACTAGAGGAACATGAGTAGGCGAAGGTGGATTTTCATCCTCATCGTCATCATCATAAACTGGAGTTGGAAACCTGTCAAGGAAGTCGGAAGAAGAAGAAGGCATAATCATCGAATCAGGCTTATAGGCCAAGAGATTTTCATCAAATTTAACATCTCTTCTAATGATTATATCATGAGAATGTGGCTGAAGAAGTCTATAACCTTTTACATCTTTAAAATATCCAAAAAAATGCACTTTTCACTTTTAGGCTGCAATGCTTTCCGTTTTTCATCCGGAATGTGAGCCCATGCTTCACAACCAAACACACGAAAGTGACTTATATCCGGTTTAATTTTACTCCATGCTTCTTTCGGTGTTATACCTTGTAAAAATTTAGTTGGTGTGCGATTAACTATGTAATTTGCACAATTTATGGCTTCAGCCCAATATTGAAGACTTTGTCCCTTAGATTGGATCATACAATTAACCATTTCTTTTAAAGTGCGGTTCTTCCGTTCAGCTACACCATTTTGTTGTGGTGTATAGTACAGAAAGTAGTGAAATTTTTGTTAACATATTTTCCTCCATTGTCAGATCTTAACTTAATAATTTGATGACCAGATTGTTTTTCAACAAGGGCCTTGTAGGCCAAGAACATGTTAAATACTTCGCTCTTAAGTTTTAGGAAGTAAACCCAAGTGCGTTTGGAGTAGTCATCAATGAAAGTTAAGAAATATTTGAAACCAGAAAAGGAAGCAGATGGAAGAGGACCACACAAGTCACTATGCACAAGCTCCAAGGAAATTGAGGCATGCCAAGAGGCACGTTTGTCAAAACTATCCCAATGATGTTTTTTGAGTACACAACTGGAACAAACACCATCCTTGCAAGATACCATCGGAAGACCAGTCACCATATTGTCTTTACATAGTTGTTGCAATGAGCGATAATTTAAGTGACCAAATCGCTCATGCCAAAGTTTGCTCAAGTTATCACTATGGGCAACAAAAATTGAAGGAAAAGGTGATGACCCAAAGTTGTTAAATTTGTACAACCTGGTAATATCATCAACAGTTCCAGTAGCAAGGACATTTGGAGGATTTTAAAAATCCATGATTACAACTTGGTGAGGTGTAAACGTCACAGTTTTACCTTCATCCAAATGACTAATTTGATCGACTGATAACAAATTGCAGGAAATTTTTGCAACACATAGTACATCATTGAAATGACCATTTTCTACTGGAACTGTTCAATATCCTACAACACTTAGAGATCTATCATCATCAACAAATTTTTTTTTGGTGTTACAATCATGCATAGTAAAAAAGATGGCTTGATCCTTAGCCATATGATAAGATGCTCCAGAATCAATGAGCCATTCATTTGAAATAGAAGAAGATGATGCAGTATAAGAGTAACCAGAAGCACAAAGTGATGTCCATGAGAGGTAGATTCTGAAGACGAATCTATGCTGTTGTGGTGCTTCTTCATTGCTGCTTCCAAGGCTGCCATCTTTTTGAAACACTTAGATTCATCATGATTATCTTTCCCACAAAAATTGAAATTACGCTCACTCTTCATACCTTTTGGCTTGGATCCTTTGTCATTTTTTAAAGAAGGAGTTGACTGAGAGGGTTTGGGACCCTTGTTTGGATTATTATTATGAAAATTATGTTTCTTGGGAGGCTTGGACTTTTCTTTCTGTTGGGACAATAATGCTTTCCCATATGTATCTGCATTGTTAATTATTCCAAGATGAATGAGCTTATCTTGTTCTCTAATTAAGGAATCACAAAAGGATTCAAGAGTAGGCTCTTGATAGCTAGCTGCATTCAAGGATTCTTTCATAGAGTAAAATGTAGATACAAAAACAAAATATGCAGGTCCAAGTTTGGAAAGAATATAATAAATACATTGTTTGTCTTCTTTCTTAATCTTGCATTCTTCACATAGCAGTCTAAGGGTTTTATACTTAGATAAATAATCTTGAATGCATGAAAAATCACTTGGATTCAAAGAAATCAACTCATTCTCAAGTTGTTGACCTCAAATGTCATTGTGTTTACCAAACACAGATTCCAACTTTTCCCAAGCTTTATCAGGTTCATCAATTCCAGATATATGGAATCACAAATCAGTAGAGATTGACATCCCAATCAATCCATGAGCTTCATCACATCTATTTTCCCATTTTATTTTCTTATCGTCATCAGTGGGTTATGTTTCTTTCCCTGAGATAATTCTGAAAAGTCCCCTACTTCATAGAACATCTTCCATACGATATTTCTATGAGAAATAGTTAGAACTGGTAAGTAGAATATCACAAGGAGCGACCATACTATAAAATAATGGCTGAAAAAAATAGAAACTAATTATCTGGATGCAAAGAGATCGAAAAATTAGGTTGTTTAAAAAAACCGGCACTGAAAACTGATTCTGGATGATGAAGTTATGTTTGATCATAGAAAATGTTGAAGATGTCCCCAATCGTGACGTGGCAGATATTAACTTGACCAACTAAAAAGAAGAACCCCCTTCTTCCCAAGATGAACCTTTGACAATCACTTACAAGAAAGTTGTTTTTCAAGTGAATTACTTTTGTAAAATAAGTGATGTTCACTTTTACAATAATATTACTTTTAAATAGTGCAACAATAAATTAAAAGACTTAAATGACTCAGTTTTTATTTTATTTTATTTAAGTGAGATGCACTTTTACAATAAAGTAATTTGAAAATAGAAATTACATGCACTAAAAAGTAATTTAATAAGACTTGAACTCAAGACCTATTAAGGAAAATAATATAAAGAGGAAGGGGGCCTTTTTTTTTTTACTCTTCTCTCTCGTTCTCCATACTTGCTTTCTTTTCCTGCAAATCACAAAAAAACAAATGAAAAACAAAAACAAAAAAAACTTTTCCACACTATGGGGTTAGATTTTCGTTAGATTACCCGGAAAGTCTACGTTTTCAAGTTTTCTCATTGTTTTTAATTCACCGTGATCGCACAAGGTGCACGACAAAGAGCATACGTAGCCGAGAAGACAAGAAAAATAGCTTTCCCTTTCTGTTTCTGATTCGCTGCGATCGCACAAGGTGCATGGCAAAGAGCATACATAGCAATGGAAGGTAACAGTCCAAGACTAAAACAATAAAGATATAATAATACAACTAATAAAATATGAGAGATTTAAAAAAACAAATATGTCACCGTAACATTATACCTTCAGATTTGCTGAAATGGGTGTTTTTGGATCAAATGGAAACAATTTTTGATGAAACGAAATCTGTTTCTCAATGAAAACGGTGCTCCGGATGCAATGGAATAGCTCCTATAGCTCAAAAATGCATAGAAACTCTAGAACCAGAAACCCTTTCAAAGTTTCGGCAACACCGGTTCTAGATCTTGATCAAAACCGGAAGCGGCTCTTCATAAATGCTCTGATACCATGTTCAGGTACACAAGGTACTCCCAAAAGGGCGAACACCTAGAGAAACCACTTCACACAAATAGATCACAGCTCAATACACCGATGTTTGTCACGTGGTACCCTCGAGAGGGAAATAGTCCACGGTCCCAGCCAAATAGCTACTTGGAACAATTTATTATGCAAAAGAAGAAAGTTACAAATGAACTTATCATAATCGATCAACTAGCCAAGGAACCTCCATGATCTTTAAATAGAGATCATGGACCAATCGGGTGTTAAGCCACGGATCAATGGTAGGTATGATCTAAGAGAAGTTGAACCGTCGGATCACTTTATGTCTAGAACATATCGTGACTGTCAGATTAAAATATTTACAAATGCATATTAATGCATACTAAAGAAACACACTTTACCTAAAGGATATATTACACAAGTTGATCTTAACTAACTCCTAAGTGTCTAAATATCCTAACAATGCATCCTTATAGGAAAAATCACTTCAAACGACACGCCTTTAAGATGCAAAATTGGCAACATTATCTTCAATCTTTACAATACAATCTATTTTGATACAAGTTACAATCTACAAGCTATAAACTATAGTAATTTGAGACAAGCTATAAGCTCCAATTCAAATTCCTTTTACACTATGATGCCAATAGAACTAGAACGATGCTTCTATATCGGTGAATGCCACAATAATAGTAAATACAGAGATACTCGAAAGCAATAGAAATGAAGTCAAATTTCTATGGTTTAATTTTCCTGTAAGGAAGTTTTAATTCAATAATAACAGAAACCAGTCCTTAATACGCATTATAGATCAACTTCCATATAGGATTGGATAAGTGGAAGGGGACACACTAGAATGTAGTGTCCACACACTACACAAAGAAATACATTGTTAGAACTTACAAAAAGGTATGCAGGGATGAGTTTCACACAAACGTATAAAACACACATCTCAATATAATGAACAATTCATGGTCACAATACCAAAATGGCGTCTCGAGATCAAAAAAATACAACATAGGTCATTTTTGTATAGGCGATAACCATTCATTCTAGTCTAAAGAGAAGAGAAGATAGAACGAAAGTTCTATGCTTTCGTCTAGGTTTCCATTGGATTGGAATGAGTGGGGTGAGACTTGTCACACAAGTGAGATAATCCGCAAAATTGGCACATAGGTAAATACAATCCACTCATGCAAATATAAAGCAATGAGAGATGATTACAATCAACAATGGTGGATGTTAAATTCGTTGCGGCCAGAACTTGCAAAGAAAGGGTTAAGATACACTATTGAGGTATCGAAGGTATACAATTGCAGATGTAATACAAAATAGCAATGGAAGGTAAATATGTAATTGAAGGAAAATATACAATTGAATGGATGGCATGCAAAGATTGATGGTATGGAGTATACCAATTGTTAGTTCATTTCCTATGGTGGGTTTCAAAATGAGTGTCCAACAATCACGATTTAGGGTTCGGTTATGTGTAACTTATAGTAGTAACATATAGTAGACAATATGTAGATCTCTACAGGTGCATTCAACATGCAGGTATGGTAAAATGTAGAGCTAACAAAGCTAAATGACAAGATACTTTGGTCAATGGATGTTTCACATAAGAATTTGTAGGTCTAGAAGGATCGTACGTAAGTCTGGCAGAATCCCACAATGCTCAAAATAGTATAGACCATAGGGAATCATGGACTTGAACTATCTAGGGATATGATATCACTAACAGGTTTAGATAACTCCAATGTTTGGATAAATTTGCATTAATGTGAACCATATATAAATACAATGTTGAATGGTTTTTAGTTTTCATCTTCCACGATGTTATTTAGACTTCATGGCGACTCTTCAATTTATTAAAGGTAAATATTAAAAAATCTTATATACACAATAACCTAATATTTACAATATGCCAAATGCCTAATTATTAGGTATATAACAAGTTATTAAAATGCATGTTTAAACAATACAATATATGGAAAGCAATTATCATCTTAAGACTAATTTAATGCCCATTAAACTTTCATGGATTGTATTGATATCTATTCAGTTTGCACCATATTATATATTTGTTTCTTATCATATAAAAAATTTATGCAAATAAAGTGAAAATTTGGAGTGAAATGTCGTAGCCCTAATTTTAATTTAAGTTTCATTCTTTATTTTACATTTTAAAAAAATTAGAAAATTTACGTATGAATCTCATTATAAACTAAATGATAAATAAGACAATAGGTACACTTTTTTTAGGCCATAAATATATTTTGCATTGTTAAAATTGTTGTTGAAATTGTAACTTCGAAAGATATTCTTATACATTTATTGTATTATTATTGTACCTCCTTTCAGATATGTTTTTCCTCCATTTGGACATGTCATTGATGTACTTGGTCATGTAATAATATCGAGGTAAAACCTTTGTTGTAAGTCGGGGCAATAGTCCCCAAAAGAATTATTGTAAAATGTATTTTTTAGTTTCCCAAGAGGAAGTCGGCCCAGTTAGGTTAGGAATGTTGATTAAGTTGTCATTGATGCCAATAGTGTCTGGTCATTGATGTCAACAAGTTCCTGAGAATCAAGGGTTGGTGTGTGTTGACTGTGTAGTTGTCAAAGTCAAAGGATCCCTTTTTTAGTTGTCCAGCCCCAAGTTTGAAGCCCTTGGAGGCCTCGGGACAATGGAGAAAGCCCCAGTTACCCATTAACTTGGTAAAGCCTCCCCAGATGTATCTTGGTCCCCTTTGAAGTGCAATTTGTCTCCTTATATTTGTTGTGGTCACGTGGTAGATTGGTCATTTGCTTGAGTGCTTGTTTGAGGTCTCTTTATTGGTTATATGGTAGCTTAGTCATTGAAACCCTCACACAATTTTCCTTGTGCTCCTCCTGATGTCTTAGCCTATTGATGAATCCCATACTACTAGAAAAGAAAAAATGACCCATTATGTGGTCATTTAAAATGACATACTTAATGAAGCTTGAAGCCCTGGACTTCGGTTGTTGTTGATAACCCATTAACTTGAATTGATTTGGTCTTTGGAACACTTATGTGTGTCATATTTGAAGTCCTAAACAAATTGAATAATTTAAGGGTATTATACCAAGAATTTGCAAATAAACCTATCATAGGGAGATAGTCCCCGCCAAGAAATTTTCGTTGATATATGGAGCGTCTCCTAACTCCTCATGGTTGAAGAGTTTTGAGTTTTTAAAGTTTAAGGTTTAAATTAAAAAATTAAAATGTAATTTGACATTATTTAAGGGTAGGCCGACCCAGTAAAATATATTTAGAAATTAGTATAAATAAAAGGTTAACGTCCTCATTTATGCACAAAAGTTCGAATTTTGTGAATGAAGTGCTCTAAATTTCTGGTAGATAGAGGACTAAGGAAGCAACACTGAGGCATCTGAATTTTTGCAGCAGAGATAATAAATAAATAAAAATTAGTTGGTCACAAATTCATGCTGGTAATTCGAGTTCTCCACCAATCATACTCCAATCACAGTCCAAGTTGTTGAATGAGTTGGTCAATGTTTACAATTTTACATCAATCAAGTGACATACTCATATATCTAGAAAATACAAGGTATGTATGTATGCACATAGTGATATACTCAATCACTGAATAAGATATACTCAGACACACATGAACAATGATAGATGCATGGAAGTGCATAATGAAGCATTCATGAATAGTGATAGATGCATGAATGTGCATAATGAAGCATGCATGAACAATGATAGATGTATGTGATACATGTGCATGAGCAGTGATAGATGTATGTGATACATAGTGATGAAATACAATGATATATATACAAATGTGCCTGTGAAAAGTCAATGATATGCTTAGTATGCTCAACTCAATAATGTTTCATAGTAACATATTCAGTATACACAGTGATGTGCAATGAGATGCTTAGTAATAGTTACATAGCGAGATGCTCAGTAATGGTGACACAGTGATATGCTTTGTACACGGAACTATGTTCACTACATAGTGATAGATGATTATACATGGACAGATTCATAGATTCTACTCAGTATACAGTGAGATGATGACATGACAAAAATATGATGACATGGAATAGTGAATTTATTGATAAGTTTTGACAGATCCAGAGGTTTAGTTCATAGGTTCAATATCATTCTTCTTTAGGGTGGTGCTAGGGCTCATAATTTTGTGAGTTGAGTTGCTATAGCAGCTCGTTAGTTGCAACTGATGAAACCTAGGGGGTTGTTGCCCCTTCCAATTTTAGCTGGAGAAGTTGTTTTAAATTTATTATTCCAGTTGTTGCTGGATCAAATTTTATCATAAATGCTTCCGTGGTTTCCCCCCCATAGCTTGGGTTTCCACGTAAAAATCTTGTTTGTTGTGCATCTTGTTACTTTCATGAATATTGATGATATGCTGCTATGATTGGTGATTAGAAACTTACTCTTGATTAAAGTTAAAATTTATTATTGTGCAAATACTGATTCACCTCCCTCTCATTATTTCAACAATTAGTATCAAAGCGGGTTCCTTCAAGAACAGTCTAATTGTTGGAAGGAAGTCATGGGAAAGTTTGTGAAACACACTAAAAATGGAACACCCATGTTTGACGGGACTAAATATGCATTTTGGAGCATAAGGATGAAAACCTTCTTAGAAGCTCAAGGAGTGGAAATATGGAAAATTATTGAGAATGGGACAAGGTACCAAAGTCAGTACCAATAGATCCAGATGAGTTAGTTCAGTGCAATAATAATTCAAAAGCCAGGAAACATATTTCAGGTTCTATAGATGAATTTGTCTTTTCCAAAGTAATGAACAACACCTATGCAAAGAAAATGTGGGATAAACTCCAAACCACATATGAAGGAAATAATAAGGTCAAAGAATCCAAACTTCAAACTTACAGAGGATAGTTTGAACATCTGAGGATGAATGATGATGAAGACATTGCAGCTTTTATTCTTCGAGTTGATAAACTTGTAAATACCATTAGAGGTTTGGGTGAAGAAGTCGATGAATCAATAGTTGTTCGAAAGATTCTAAGAACTCTTCTTGAGAGGTTCAATCCTAATATCTCCGCCCTAGAAGAAAGAACAGATTTGAACATTGTGACGGTAGATAAGTTGTATGGGACTCTTGTATCCTATGAAAAGAGAATTGAAGATGAGGACACATCTAGAAAGGAAGCAGCATTCAAAGCCTCCTCCAAGCAATATGCGAAGAACAAATCGACAAAAAGCAAGCCAGCAAGTGATGATTCAGATGATGAAGAAATAGAAAACTTTGTAAGGAAGATGAAGAGAGGTGCTGGGAAATACAAAAGTAAGTTACCTCTCAAGTGTTTTTTCATGTGGAAAATATGTCATTTTGCTTCTAAATGTCCTTATGAAAAGAACTCATATAGTGATGAAGATGGAAGCACTAAACAATATAAGAAGCACAAGAATTACAAGGATAAGAAAAGGGGTAAGTTTGCAAAGAAGAAAAATCTATATTAAAAAAGGAACAACGGTTTTTCCAGTGAGGACTTTGAGGATGATAATAGCAGTGACAGTGGCATTGGCAATGACAGTGAACCAGAAAATGTACTCTTCATGGCAATAGATTCAAATGAAGTTCCTGATAGTGATGAAGACTCTGAATCTAAGGGAGAGGTAGATATTGAACCTGAACTCATAAGTGCCTTGAAGGACCTAAATAAATCCAGGAAGGAGAACAAGGTGCTCAAGGAAGAGGTACAAGGGTTTGAGCAAGTCATTATTGATTTGAATGTTAAGTTGGAAGAAGCCAAAAGAATTGAAGACTCTCTTACTGAACAACTTATGGAAAATATAAAAGAAAAAGAAAATCGTGAGGCTGAGATAGTATCTTTAAAAGCCCAATTTCAGAAGAAAGATATCAACAAGAATTATGAAAGCAACTCCAAAATTCTAGAACAAATTATCGGCAATCAGAAGCCATTCTTCGACAAGACCGGTATAGGATATAAGCAGGATACCGATGAGGCCTCGAGCTCACTAACACCAGGTAATGAAGAAAATCCAAGAAGCTAAGTAGAAGTTGTCAAAGACTTTACTAATGAAGACAAGATCAAATGCCAACCAAAACAATATATACCAAAAATAGTGTCAGCAGAAATACAAGATCTTAGAAGGACAGTTCCTCCATTTATTCCGAGGTTTGGACATTTCTTTTATGGCTATTGTTTTAGATGTGGAAAATTTGGGCACAAAGATGCAAATTGTTTACGAAGGAGAAATTTTGAGACCAGGAATAACTCTGCAAACCTCAGATAGCCACGGTACAATAACATATTTGGTTATTTGGGATTTGAGGTAGAATGTTATAAGTGTAATAAATTTGGACATATAGATAGAGATTACAGAATGAAAATAACAACAGCAAGAAATGAGAAAAAGTCCAACAATCAAAAGGGGGAACATCAAAAGGTATGGATCAAACGCAAGGACAACTTGAATAATCATGAATGTGGAATTTCTCTTCAAGCCCAGAATAACAACATTGGTGAATGGTATGTTCATAGCGGTTTCTCTAAGCATATGACAGGTAACAAAAGTGCTTTTGTCAATATTGAAAATGATAAAGAATCTGTCTCTTTCATAAACAACAATTGAACAAAAGTATTGGGGAAGGGTACAGTGAAGCTAGGTGAAAAAATTCCCTGACTGAAAACGCCTTGCTTGTAGATAATATGAAGCATAATTTGTTGAGCGTTCGCCATATGTGTGATCAAGGACATGAAATCCTCTTAAACTCAAGGGAATGCAGAATAAGGAAAAAGGGATCAGGAAAGTTGGTAGGAACAACCACCAGGAATCCTAACAATATATATGTTTTGGATAAGATTGAGTTTGAGAATTGTCACTTGGTAAAGGAGGATGAGAGATGGATTTGGCATAGAAGAATGGGGCATATACATTTTGAAAACTTTGTCAAAATTTACAAAAACCAAGCAGTAAGAAATATGTCAAAAGTTACAAAACCTTCTAATACGGTATGTGAACATTGTCGACATGGAAAACAAACAATACTCAATATCAAGACAAAAGAGCACTCTCCTACAAAACCTATGGAGCTTGTTCATACTGACTTAAGTGCGCCAACAAGAAGCAAAGGACTGAATGGTGAAAAATATTTTATGCTACTTACTTATTACTATACCAGGATGACCTAGGTATGCCTTCTCAACAGGAAGTCAGAAGCTTTTGGATGTTTTAAAAATTTCAAGGAACTAGTTGAGAATGAAACAGGATCATGAATCAAGTGCCTCAGATCTGATAATGGTGGAGAATTCACTTCAGATGAATTCAACAAATACTGTGAAGAGCATGGAATAAAAATATATTTTTTGGTGGCCAGAACACCTCAACAAAATGGGGTTGTTGAAAGAAAGAATAGATCAGTAATGGAGATGGCTAGTACCATGTTGAATGATAAATTTTGGGCACAAGCAGTTCATATAGAAGTATAGATCATGAACATAGGATTACTTAGAAGTAAACCTGATAAAAACCCCTATGAGCAATGGACAGGAAGAGCAGCAAACGTGCGACATTTCAGAATATTTGGAAGCAAGTGCTACATCAAAGGAGAAGATAAGAAGATTGGAAAATTTGATTCTCGAGTAGACGAGGCATATTTGTTGGATATTCATCCAAATGGAAGGCTTACAAGTGCTACAATTTTAGACTAAACAAGATGATCGAAAGAATCAACGTGAATATAGATGAGTCAAGACCAACAACATCCAGAGAAGACCCAAAATACTCTGAAGATGAAGAAAAGGAAGCTTTTGATCAGAAAGAAAAAGAAGAAATTAAAATGGAAGAACAACTAGATGAGAATGAAGAACAACCTACTGAGGATGAATATAATAATCAACTAGAAATATAACAAGAACAACAAAAGGATCAACATATCCCTAAGAACTGGTATCAAAAGAATCATCCATTAGACTTAATTATTGGTGATAAAAGTGTTGGAACAGGAACTAGAAGAAGACAATATGGAAGGAATGAACATGTACACTTCTCATTCTTGTCTATAGTTGAACCAAACAATTTTGCAGAGGCTGGAATTGATGCACATTGGGTCAAGGAAATGGAAGAAGAATCATACCAAATTCAGAAAAATGAAACATGGGAAATCGTCCTTAGACCCAAGAACAAGAATGTGATTGGCACAAAGTGGTTCTTCATAAACTAAATGAATGAAGATGGACAAGTAATTAGAAACAAGTCCTGATTGGTTTGCAAAGGATATGCTCAAATTGAAGGAATAGATTTTGAAGAAACATTTGCACCTGTAGATAGAGTGGAAGCTATCAAAATGATATTGGCTTATGCTTGCTCCAAAAACGTCAAGGTGTATCAGATGTATGTAAAATCATGTTTTCTAAATGGAGAATTAGAAGAAGAAGTCTACATCGAACAACCATAAGGGTTTCAGATTTCAGAATACAAGGACCATGTATGTAGACTCGAAAGGGGTTTATATGGCTTAAAGAAATCCCCTAGAGCTTGGTACTCCAGGTTGGATAGATACTTACAACAACAAAGTTTTAAAAGGGGAAGCCCATAGAGCAATTTGTATATCAAGTAGGACTATGATAGCACACTTATTATTGAAGTATATGTTGATGATATTATCTTTGGAAGTTATGATGTTTCACTAAGTCAACAGTTTTCTAAGGACATGCAGAAAGAGTTTGAAATGTCTTTTCTTGGTGAATTAACCTTCTTCTTGGAACTTCAGATATCTCAATGAACATAATGTATTTTCATTACCCATACAAAATACATCAAGGAAATGTTGAAAATTCAAGATGGAAGATTGTAAACCTATGAGTTCTCCTATGGTCATTGGTTGTAAGTTAAGCAAGGAACATGAATCTAAAGAAGTTTATCAAAGTATTTATAGGTCAATGATTGGTAGTCTATTCTATGTAACAACCTCAAGGCCAGATGTGATCCAAGTTGTTGGGCAAGTTACAAGATCCCAAGCTACTCCCAAGGAAACTTACATTATTGCATTAAAGAGGATCTTCAGATATCTCAAGTGAACTATGGATTTTGGACTATGGTACCCAAAAGGAAATAAGCTAACATTGATAGCATACTCAGATGCAGATTGGGTAGGAAGTGTTAACAATAGAACAAGCACCAGTGGTACAACATTCTTCTTAGGTAATTTTCTAGTAGCTTGGTAGAGAAAAAATAAATCTTCATTGTCCTTATTAACCGCCGAAGCAAAATATATAACAACAACAACTTGTTGTACTCAGATTCTTTGGATGAAACAAAACCTGCAATGGAATACAAGTGACATGTGATGATCCAATTCCAATTTTATGTGACAACACGAGTGCCATCAGTATTTCCAAGAATCTAGTCATGCACTTCAAGACAAAGCATATTCCCATCAAGTTTCACTTTCTCCAGGAGCAAGTCACATATAAACATATCAAGTTGGAATATTTTGGGACAAATAACAGATTGCAGATATCTTTACTAAGCCTCTCCCTAGAGATACCTTTGAGTACCTCTGAGGAAAATTGGGAGTCATATTATCTCTTAACTGAATTGGTTCATCTTCATCAAAACAATAGTATGATATGGGGAGAAGTATTGCTAAAAGGAGTACCCTTTTCCATTGATTCCAAAGGGGGAGACAAGTGTTGTGAATAAGGGGAGTCTGTTCTTAGGAGGAGCTTTGGTGTTTTCATCAATGACAAAGGGAGAGATTGTTGATTAAGTTGTCATTGATTCCAATAGTTTCTGGTCATTGATGTCAAAAAGTTCATGAGAATCAAGGTTCGGTATGTGTTGACTGTGTAGTTGTCAAAGTCAAAGGATCCCTTTTGTAATTTCCCAAGCCCAAGTTTGAATCCCTTGGAGGCCTTGGGACAATGGAAAAATCCCCAGTTACCCATTAACTTGGTAGAGCATCCCTAGATGTATCTTGGTCCCCTTTGAAGTTCAATTTGTATCCTTGTATTTGTTGTGGTCATGTGGTAGCTTGGGCATGTGCTTGAGTGCTTGTTTGAGGTATTTGTACTGGTTATATGGTAGCTTGGTCTTTGAAACCCTCACACAATTTGCCTTGTGCCCCTCCTAATTTCTTAGCCTATTGACGAATCCCATACTTCTAGAAAAGAAGAAATGACCCATTCTGTGGTCATTTAAAATGACATACTAAATGAAGCTTGAAGCCCTTAACCTTAGTTTTTGTTGATAACCCATTAACTTGACTTGATTTGGTCTTTGGCACCCTTATGTGTGTGATATTTGAATTCCCAAACAAGTTGAATAATTTAAGGGTATTAGACCAATAATTTGCAAACAAACCCATCATAGTTAGATATTCCTCGTCAATCCATTTATGTTGATATAGGGAGCGTCTCCTAACTCCTCATGGTTGAAGAGTTTCAAATTTTTAAAGTTTAAGGTTTAAATTCAAAAATTAAAATGTAATTTGAAATTATTTAAGGGTAGGTCGACCCGGTAAAAATATATTTGAAAATCAGTATAAATAAAAGGTGAACGTCCTCATTTATGCACAAAATTTTGAAGTTTGTGAATGAAGTGCTCTAAATTTTAGGTAGACAGAGGACTGAGGCACTAACACTGAGGCATCGAAACTTTTGCAGCAAAGATAAAAAAAAATGGTCATAATATGAGTTGGTAAGCTACAACAGAAAAAATTGTATGACAGTCCACAGTTGTATGACATATCTAACTGTGAGTTGTTTGAGGTGGTTACACAATATTGACTGTGATTTGTTTGAAGTGTTACACAACCCTAATTTTGAGTTGGTTGTAGTGTCCAAGAACTACGAGCCATGGGAGGAATTAGTTGGTCACAAATTCATGTTGGTGGTGCTAGTTCTCCACCAATCATAGTCCAAGATGTTGAATGAGTTGGTTAATATTTACAAGTTTACATCAATCAAGTGACATACTCATGTATCCAGAAAATACAAGGTATGTATGTATGCACACAGTGATATACTCAATCAATGAATAAGATATACTCAAACATGCATGAACGATGATAGATGTATGAATGTGCATAATGAATCATGCGTGAACAATGATAGATGTATGAATGTGCATAATGAAGCATTCATGGAAAGTGATAGATGTATGTGATACATGTGCATGAACAATGATAGAGGCATGTTATACATGTGCATCAACAGTGATAGATGTATGTGATACAGAGTGATGAAATACAATGATATATATACATATGTGTCTATGAGAAATCAGTGATATGCTTAGTATGCTCATCTCAGTAATGTTTCATAGTGACATATTTAGTATCCATAGTGATGTGCAGTGAGATGCTTAGTAATAGTTACATAGTGAGATTCTCAACAATGGTGACATAGTGATATGATCAGTACATAGAACTATGTTTAGTGCACAGTGACTAGATGTTTATACAGGGATAGATTCAGAGATTCTACTCAGTATACAGTGAGATGATGACATGACAGAAATATGATGACGTGAAGAAGTGATTTTATTGATAAGTTTTGATAGGTCCACATGTTCAATTCAGAGATTCAAGGTCATTATTCTTTAGGGTGGCAGGGTGGTGCTAGGGCTCACAATTTTGTGAGTTGAGCTATTGTAGCAGCTCACCAGTTGCAACTAACGAATCCTAGGGGTTTTTTTTTCCTTCCAGTTGTATCTAGAGAAGTTGTTTTAAATTTGTTATTCCAGTTGTTGCAGGGTCAAATTTAATCATAAAGACTTATGTAGTTTTTCCCCCGTAGCTTGGGTTTCCACGTAAAAATATTGTGTGTTCTGCATCTTGTTATTTTCATGAATATTGATGAGATGCTGCTGTCATTGGTGATTAGAAACTTGCGCTTGATTAAAGTTAAAATTTATTATTGTGCAAATACTGATTCACCCCCCTGTCAGTATTTCAACAAGGAAGTTGGGGTTTTAGGTCACCCACTTGAAGAGTATAAATGGAGAGGTTCCCTCTCTCATTTGGACACAAAAAACTCAAGCAAGTTCACTCTAAGGAGAAGAAAGACAAGTTTGTTGGGGTAGAAGAGAAGAAGAACTTTTTAAGGATATCTTATCTCTTGGTTTTCTATCTTGGTTTGACATTGTACTTAGTGATGAATCTAAACCAAAGAAGTTGTTGGGTTTTTCTCGAGAGAGAGGGTTTTCATAGGATAAAATATTTGTGTCTCTTTTATGTTGTGCTTTTATATATTTTAATGACCCTATTGCATTAGATTAAAGATCTAACATATTTGAATTAAGGTGCAAAAACAAACATAAATTATACTTGAAGTCTAGTTATGCATCATCTATCGGGTACTGGGAGAATGTACATTCATAATATTTGTTTATTTGCTTAATGTATTGCACTTGCAACATCCTAAAATTTTTAATTCTATCAAGATAATTTGGACTTTGTTGCCAAGACTGAGGGTGAACAAGAGATAGATTTCTTCATGGAGAGATGTTATCAACTAGATCACGTTGTTTAGCATGGATAAATGGATACATGATAAAATATAATGATAAAGAGTCAACATGACAAAGATATCAAGGATGAATTAGCTCAACAAAATGCTTTAATTCAAACCATACAATGAGGAATTTTAGGCTAAGTGATGAAAATTTTAACACTTGTTAAAAGTGGTAGGAGTTTGTTGTGCAAGGGAGTCATTAGTTATGAGCCAACATACCTTAGTTTAAATGATGCAGGAGCATCCTTGTGCTCGGGAAGTCTGCATCACCCAAAAATATTTCTATTTCGCAAATCAGATAATAAGTTGAATAAGGACTATGTTAGTGGTCCATTTTTTTAGTTAATTTGCTAACTATAGAGTTTTGCTACTACCCATGGTTCAATTCGAATTGTTGCTACTCATGCTACCACTTTTGTGCTTGTTGAAACTCGTGCTGAAACTTGTGCGTATGGTGGAAGTTTACAATTATTGCATTGTTTCTTTATTTACAATGTTGTGATCGCACACTTTTGACCTTGCCACACTAATATTCATTCATTATGAGTCATAGCCATTGTTAGGTAATAGGATTCATGCCTAAAGAAAAAATCATGAACCCAAGACTAAAATAAGGAAGGTGAATGGTTAGGGAAACAAAGGGACGGTTTGTAACTATTCGATCTGGAAGATGGAAGGAGAATCAATTCAAAGGAAGAACACCAAGTTTAAAGGAGGGACGAAATCTATGAGAAACGTTTCAACAAGAAGGAGATCCAGTCAAGGATCCATGTTACACATAAATCTTGTCATCATCATGTGATGAGGTCTCAAACATCAGTATTTTCCCTAAATCCCAAATTATGAAGTAAAACAATGGCCTAGATATCAATCCTGCATATGAAAATCCAGCACCGCTCCTACCTTTAAGTCAATAGGCGATGCCTTCTTCAGCAATGCCTTTACCCTCTTGATAGTAGGAGGTGCCACCACCTTTACCTCTTGTACAAGGCGCGGTTCTGCCCTGTCACCACTCTGTCATAGTGAGCAAGAAGTGGTGCCCTTGGTAAAAAGTTAAAAAGAGAGGTCTCCATGAAGCTTCTCGAAGGAAGGCTTCGTGGCACCCTTGTCCCCACACCTGAGGACCACCTGGACTCGAGATCCATCCTTTTGGTATCTCCTATCCACCTCACCCATCATTTTCTCAACCACCCCTATCCTCTCTTGGCCTATAAAAGCAGGTTCATATCCATGGTTGAGAAAGAGCAACGTTATGTTGTTGAATTGACATTCTGGCCTAAATTAGTAGGGTGATCATAGAGGGAGCAAGTAGGAGCTTTTGGGGACAAGACAATGGCATTGTGAAGTAGCATATCGACACTAAGGAAAAGGTTGTAAACTTCTTCTTCATCTTAATGCAAAATTGTTAGATTTTTAACATTTAGTCAATATGATCTTAGGATCTTATCCGAGAGAATAACATGCACAACAATAATCACAAGAGACAAGAGACATAAAGAGTTTTCCTCGGGGAAACCAGAAAGGAGAAAACCCTGCAACTTCCTCAGAGATAGAATGAGCACCAATGGCAAAAGTAAAACCCAAAGACAAAAAGATGATCTCCGACAGTTCTTCTCTCTCTCACTTGTGCGAGCTCCTCTTCTCTCACTCATGCGCTACAGTTGAGTGAGTGTGTGTTTCAAATAGAGAATCTCACTCTCTATTTATACTAGTTTTCCACTTGACAATTACTTGCTAGGGCCGGCCTCACTAAGAGAGTCTAATAACCCTAGTACCCCTCAACTGTGGGGAATTTTTCCCCGACTTACAAAGGAGGGTTAACCTCTATAAATTTACATGACTTGATTACATTAATGATTCTCCCGATAGGAACATCAAGGTACAAAGAAATACAATATATAAAATATACAAGTGAATACATTCTGAAGTTACAAATACATCAACACTCCCTCTTAACTAGGAAGGTATTCTCTTGACATAATTCATCAGCACAAGTCTTCATCACTGGATCATTCATCAAAGTTGGATCATCATCAATGTTGGATCATCACTGGATCATCATCATCATCACTGCTCCCGCTATCTTGAGAAAATGGTGTTATCTCTTAATTCTTCTTGTCATAGGAAGTTCTATAGAGCCAACCCTTTTTCATGCTGGTTGTAGGCCTAGCCTCCATGTAGGTCTTCATCAATAGAGCCAACCCTTTTTCATGATGGATGTACTGCCTTGCCCTTGCAACGACTTCCCCTACAGAGCCAACCCTTTTTCATGTTGGATGCAACACCTTGCCTCTGCAAGGATTTCCCCTACAGAGCCAGCCCTTTTTCATGCTGGATGAATCACCTTGCCTCTACAAGGATTTCCCCTACAGAGCCAACCCTTTTCCATGCTAGATGCAACACCTTGCCTCTATAAGGATTTCCCCTACAGAGACAACCCTTTTTCATGATGGATTCGACACCTTGCCTTTGCAAGGATTTCCCCTACAGAGCCAACCCTTTTTCATGTTGGATGCAGAACCTTGCCTCTACAATGATTTCCCCTACAAAGCCAACCATTTTTCATGCTGGATGCAGTACTCAGCACTTACATTTGACCATGGGAGGAACCAATCCTACCACCATGTCAGAAAGGAACAACACTTATATCTGACCATGGGAGGAACCAATCCTACCACCATGTCTGAAAGGCTCATGGACTCATCACTTCCCCTTGGAAGGAGCCTCGATCTAGAGAACACCAAGCTTCTCCCTAAAGTACTCAAACTTCACTCTAGCTAATGGCTTCGTCAACACATCATCTATCTGTTTTTCCGCCTCAACATACTGGAGCTTTACTGCTCCTCTCTACACCATATCCCTGATATAGTGATATTTGATCTCAATATGCTTTGACTTGTCATGGAACACCTGGTTCTCTGACAACTTCACACAACTCTGGTTGTCGCAATATATACAAGTAGAATCCAACTAGAGATCAAACAAATCAAATAGTAGCTTCCTCAGCCACATTTCCTCACAACTAGTCGAACAAGCTATGACATACTCTGCTTCAGTTGTACTCAGTGCCACGCAGGACTGCTTCCTGATAAACCAAGAGATTATACATGATCCCATACTGAAGCAGCACCCCAAAGTTCTCTTCTTATCAATGGCACTACCTACCCAATCCGAATCCACATAACCTTCCAAGTTAATCTTCTGATTCGCCTCATACTTGAGCCCATATTCTATTGTACCCTTCGAGTACCTCAGAATATGCTTTGCAGCAATCAGGTGAACATGTCTCGGATCCGTCAGGAACTGGCTCATGTGTTCATAGCAAAGCAAATACTGATATTGTATTCGTCATGTACATCAAGGACCCAATCATCTAACGATACATCATAGCATCAACTGACTCTGATGAAGCATCACTCAATAGCTTCAGGTTCAATGCCATAGGTGTGGTCATGGCCTTGCAGTCCATCATCCTGAACCTCTTCAGGATCTCTATTGCATACTTCCCTTGTCCCAAGGAGATTCCATCTGCATTCTACCACACCTCCATGCCTAGAAAGTAGTGCATCATACCCAAGTCTTTCATCTCGAACTCGACAACAAGCTTCCTCTTTGTGTCAGCAATCAACCCATCCTCACCTGTTACAAATAGTTCATCTACATACAGTAGGAGTATCATAGGGTTCCCTTCCTCAACCTTATAGTAAAGGTTGGAATCTTCTTTACTGTTGGTAAAGCCTAAGCCAGTCAGGAAGCTGTCAATTCTGCCATACCATGTCCTGGGTGCCTATTTCAAACCGTACAGGGCCTTCTTCAATTTATACACATGAGTCTCCTTGTCATGTGTCTCAAAATGGAGTGGCTGCTCAACATACACTTCCTCTTTTACAACACCATTCAAGAAAGAAGTCTTGGCATCCATCTAGTGTATCTTCCATTTCATTACTGCAGCCAGAGCAAGTACTAATCTGATGGAAGTGTATCTGGCTATAGGTACAAAAGTCTCCTCATAATCTATCCCTTCTTTTTGGGAGAAGCCACGTGCCACAAATATTTCTTTATATTTCTCTATATTGCCATGTGCAGCATTATTGATCTTGTAGATCCACTTGGAAGTCACAACAAACTACCCCTTTGTTCTTGGGACAACATCCCAGACATCGTTCTTCATGATCGACTGGTACTCCTTGATCATAGCATCCTTCCATTCTTTTTTTATGCTGCTTCTTCATAGTTGGAAGGTTCTTTATCAATGATGTCACATAATAAGGCTACATAACCGGAGCAGGACCTAGTTCTCTTCCTTTCTCTGTGCATTTCTTCTAGAGCCCCATATCTTTCTGCACCTTGGATAGCCTCTTGTACCCATTAAGGTTTCCTTTTGTAAGGATTCTTCTCCTAGGGTGGATCTATAGGTTCCTGGGGTTCTTGTATTTCTTGATCTTCTTCTAGAGTTGCTTCGTTCATAGTTGTATCTCATATCTTGGGTACTTTTGTTTCTTCAAGTTCTGCATTAGGTCTTTTTTTTGGATTTGTTGTAAGCCGAGTCTTTGTCAAATTGGACATCCCTGGTGATGTCGATCTTCTTGAATCCTAGGAAGTATATTCTGTAAGCCTTCGAGCTTTCACTATATCCCACAAATATACCCTTCTTTCCTGAAGGATCTAACTTTGTCCTCTTTTCTTTAGGAATGTGTATGCACATTGGACAACCAAATATTTTGAGATGATTGGCTTCTTGTTTCTTGTCGGAGAATACTTCTTCAGGTGTCTTTTTCTCAAGTACTCTATGCGGAGTACAGTTCTGTACATACACAACTATCCTAGTAGCTTCTGCCCTTAGATGCATAGGAAGATATTGATCATGAATCATAGCCCTTTCCATTTCCATAATAATTCTATTCTTCCTTTCTGTAACCCCATTATGTTGTGGATTATATGGAGTGGTAAAATGCCTCTTAATCCCTAAATCTCTGCATAATTCTTTGAATTCATCTGATGTGAATTATCCGCCATTGTCTGATCGAAAGGTCTTGATTTTCTTCTCTGTGTGGTTCTCGATCAAGGCTTTGAATTCTTTGAACTTACTGAATACTTCATCCTTGCTTTTCAAGAAATATATCCATGTCTTTCTAGAAAATTCATCAATGAAAGAAACATAGTATACATACCCACTCAATGAACTGGATGACATTGGACCGCATACATCGGATTGGATGATTTCCAAGATTCCTTTTGCCTTTCTCTCGCTACTTGGAAATGTCTTCTTTGTGTTCTTTCCTTTTGTACATCCTTTGAAAACACCTTCATGTTTTGCTTGTATTTCTGGAAGACCTTCAACAACTTTGCTTGCAAGTGGTAATTCCCTATAGTACACATGTGCAAGCCTTCTCTGCCAAAGTTCATTTGGATCTACTGAGTCATGGGCCAAAGCTTGTTCTGGTTGACCCTTTAATTTGTATAATCCTCGAGTCTTGCTCTCCAATCACAAGAACATCATCTATAGTCTTTCCCTTTGACCACATAAGGACTTGGCCATCTACAAATGCAACCCTCGTGCCTTTTTGCATCTAATGCAGAGATGCAGAGGAGGTTCTTCTTTAATCCTGGTACAAACAAGACATCCTTCATATTCATAGACTTTCCAGAGTCTAGCTTATATGAGGATTCACAAATACCTTTTATGGGATACTGGTAGTCATCCCCAAGTTTTAATTTGTGAGGTGACTCATGTTCGGATAGTTTCAAAAAGGATTCTTTGAATCCTGTCATATGCTTGGAAGCCCCACTATCTATGAGCCAATCATTGCTTCCATGTGTGACGGTTCCCGTGAGGGCAAAAATCAAAACATTTTCTTCATCACTATAAGAATCTTCTTCTTTGACTCTCCTTCTTGGAGTTTCATCATCCTCTGCAGTGTGAGCATGATGTCTTCTTTTGTAGTTCTTCTTCTTTTGAGAGTCAGCTTTGTTTCTGGGACATTTTCTGGAGATATATCCTTTCTCATCACATGTAAAGCATTTGATACTAGATAGATCTCTTCTAGGGTTATGCTAGTGTGAATTCTTACCTTTGGGATGATGATAGTCCCTTCTATTTTTCTTGGTGTGTATTGTGAGAGCTTGATCTTCATTTCCTATATTTTCTTCTCGAGCTACTATTTGAGCTTCTTCTTGTGAGCTTTCCTCACATAGTCTACTGAAGGTGATTAACTTACTTCTAGCACAAATCCCTTGAATGAAGGAATCCCATGACCTAGGGAGACCATTCAAGGTGGTCATTAATATTTCTGCGCTCTCTACTTCTTCATCCACTGCTTCAAGTTGTTCTTTGATTTGGGAGACGCTTGTAAAGTATGACTGTATGGTCTCTGCATTTTGGATCTTTACATTCTTCAACGGATTTGTCAAAATCATCTTCTGATTTATGTTCTTCCCTTCAAATAGCTTGGTCAAGGAATCAAACATCTCTTTAGGTGTCTTTACGGAGGACACTTGTGGTATAAGGTGATCCTTGATTGAATTAGCAATAATCCTCTTGGCCTTGACCAAGTTCTTCTTATGTAAGGCCTTAGCCTCATCTCCCTCTGGAACTGGAACTTCTCCACTTAGGTAGGAGTCCAATTTATTTTCTTCAAGAACCAGTGAGATCCTATACTTCCATGCTCGAAATTTTTCATCTCCTTCAAGATTTTCATCAAGCTTGGTGTGATGAGACATCTTAACTGAGAACCTCAAATGGAAATACACAAGATTTAGATCTTACCAATTTGAGATGCTAAAACTGGATCTGGAGCTGATCTTCTGCATTGTTGGTTTTCTGGTTCAGGGTAAAATTAGGTTTTGACTTTACTGGAGTTCTACCCAACCAAAAACTTTGATCTTGATCTCTAAACTTCAATTTTGAGGAGGAGAGAAATCCTATGTTGGGCTCACTCAAAAATTCCATTTCTGTGGAAATCCCTAATTTCCCGCTGTAGTGGTAGGTTAAAACCTGAAAAATGCTCTGAATCAAATTCTGCTTCGACAGAAAGATGCACCCTTCAATGGAGAGTTAACCTAGCCTCCTTTTGCTAATGATATGTGGAGAGAGACCCAAAAAGTAAGAAGCCCTAGCTTCTGCAGCTGTACAATGTCTTCTTCTCAGGTCAGCTCTGATACCATGCTATATTTTTATCATTTAGTCAATATTATCTTAGGATCTTATCTAAGAGAATAACATGCACAACAATAATCATAAGAGACAAGAGACACAAAGAGTTTTCCTCGGGGAAACCATAAAGGAGAAAACCCCGCAACTTCCTCAGAGATAGAATGAGCACCAATGGAAAAAGTAAAACCCAAAGACAGAAAGATGATCTCCGTTATTTGTTTTCTCTATCACTTGTGCGAGCTCCTCTTCTCTCACTCATGCACTACAATTGAGTGAGTGTGTGTTTTAAATAGAGAGTCTCACTCTCTATTTATACTTGTTTTCCACTTGACAATTACTTACCAGGGCCGACCTCCCTAGGAGAGTCTAATAACCCTATATATGGGGGCAGTGGCCCTTCCACCCACATTTTCGCTCCAACCACACTCGGGGGCACTGGCCCGTACACAATTGTGCCATAGGTACCCCCATTTATGCAGGTGCATCATGTCCCTCCAAACCCCACCATGATGGCGGCCCCATCTCACATCAACCTTGGGTCAAACCTTCCTTTCATGGCATGTCTCAACTTGCCTGACTTGGCTCGGTTGACAAATGACCCTAATCACCATCAAAATTATTGGCCTCCCATGCCAACCAAACTTCCCTTAGACATACCCAAGTTTGAAGGGAAGGCAGGGGAGTGCCCCCAAAACCACATCACGACGTTTCATCTATGGTGCTCATCAAACAGCATCCTATACGATTCGATCAGGCTAAGACTATTCCAACGCACCCTCACAGGTGTTGTAGCCAAGTGGTACATTGAGCTGCCACAAGCCAAGTACCTGGATTTCAACTCCCTCGCTTTCATGTTCCTGCAATATTTCCAACTCCCCGTCAGATATGATAAAGGGGTGGAGATCTTGTTATCTTGCCGCCAGAATACTACAACCCACATAACCGACCACATCCATGAGTGGCAGTGATGTCGTAGTTTGTGTAAGATCCAACTTGATGACAGGATCTTCCTGGATTGGTTCCTTAAAACCTTGCTCCCACCTATAGCAACGGACATCACATCCGAACGTCCCCAATCCAAAGAGGAGGCCATCTTGAAAGCCCAGCAGTTTGATCTGATCTATGCACAGTTTGGATACCTTTACACCGTCATTCCAGATGCACCCCATGCAGGCACCTCCTACCGAGATGCACCGGGGGCATCCCATGTTGTAGATGGCATCATAGGTTCTATCTCTCACCAAACACAGCACCCTCCACCACCACCTGCAATACCACCACAACCAAGCAACACCCCTAGTGTTGCTTACCAAAACCAAACTCTGGACTATGCAAGAATGATGTCCCAGTCCAGAGCCACAACTTCTTATGCACAACCGGTGCCACCACAGTAGGCCCAGGCATTAGCTTGGTCGACACAGCAATACACAAAACAAATTCCCACATTTGTGGCACCGACACCTACCCAAATATACTATGCACCACCGGTGCAAGATGTTCAAGCCCCCACCCCTGCTCCACTTGCTCCATTGGGACAAGTGTTTTCACAACAAAACCGTCCCAACCAGCTAGCCCCCAATAAACAACAATGGAAAGCTAGGAATAATCAACCCCGGAACCAAGGCAACAATCAACCCCAGGGAGATGGTCAACAACCAAATCCTCCCAATAATGTCGTGGTGAATCGGCCAACCCAAAATCCTCAACGACCAAATGCACCGAGACGCAATGCTCCATTGTAGACAAACCAACCATGCACACTATGCGAGGTCTACGAGCACTACACATTCAAGTGTCCCTTCATGGGTCGCGCTAAACAAGCCATTAGAAACAAGTTCAACATGCCACCAATACAACGGACCAAGCCCAACCCAACCCGACACCACAAGGACCTCCTCCTATGGTGCTCCAAAACCCATTACTAGTCCAAGGATTGGTGGCAGCCGCACCCAATCCCCAACCCAATCCCAACGCTCTGGGGGCACCTCCCACAGAAGAAACAAGTGTCCACCACCTGCTAGCTATGACAACTGAAGAGGTCAAACTACAAACCAGACAAAATCAATACGGAACCAACACCGAACCCGTCGACACATCAACATCATCTACGTCTAAAAAATCCAATGCACCTCTTCAGTTACCCCCTTTCCCGCACCCTCCCATACACCTAGTTGCCAACAACGCCACGGCTAGAGCTGTTGTTAGCTACAACATCGTGGATGATTTGGCCCAAACACCTATCACCATGTATGCTCTTGAGGTACTCAAAACTTTCCCAATGCAGCAGAAATCCTTACTAGTCACCCTCGGTGCTGTGGACCCCTCTGACTCCAAGTTGATCACATTTGACACGGAGAATGGAGAACCGCGAATGCCATCAACCATTGCCTTTCAAATCCCGGTGTCTATCTGGAATTTGGTCCTGCACCAGTGCATAGTGGATGAGGGGGCATCCACATGCGTTATGTCTACCCTAGTCTGGCAGAAACTTGGATCCCCAATTCTGCAACCATCCTCCACAACTCTGCGGGCTTATGATGGCCATCCCACTAAAGCCTAAGGAATCCTCCCCCATGTCCCCATCACATTAGCTGGGAAGATAGTACTAATTGACATAGAGGTTGTCAATGCTCATTTAGACTATAAACTTCTCCTCAGAAGAAGTTATATGTACGCCATGAGAGCTGTAGCATCAACTGTCTCCCATATCATGATGTTCCCCCATGAAGGGAAAATCGTGACAGTTGACCAACTGACTTATCATGATCCGCTAGGGCTAACAACACCCGCTAATGTTATCCCTATGATCAACACCATTGATCCACAAGGGCTGACCACACCCGCTAATGTTATCCCTATGGTTAACACCATGGTTGACAACATACCATCCTCCCCATTGTTGAATGTGGGCCCTGGGTTGTTTTCCGATACCACCATGATGGCTTCTTTCCCCTTAGTGTCGCCACCACCGACACCAAATGAGACTGCGGACTTGTGCATGCTCTCATCCAGCACCGCTGCACCCAAACAACAACCGCAGTCGCAACCCCAACCACAACCACAACACCGTCTGCAACCACAACATCAAAAGCACCCGCAACATCATCCACAGCTGCAACATTACGTGCAGCCGCAACCATAATCTCATCCCCACATACAACCATCAGGGAGTTATCTGGGCTCCTCCCTAGTCCACACAATTCCATTCCTCTTTCCCTCGCCTGGTGTCATGAGCAAGCTAGTAATGGCCACCTTAAACTTACCCAACTTTACATTGGGAATTCCCCTGTGGTATCTTGATCCACTAGCTCAACCACCAATGCCCTAGGTAGTCTTAACCCCCGTCCAACCCATTGCGTTCAAATATCATCCTCCACCTGACCCGCAAAAACCAATCACCGCACTCGCACCCGCACCACCCCACCCAAAAAGGGCCATGGGCAAAAATGTGAAAGCTACCGCTGAACCTCTACAGATCCCTCCTTGCACTGTCTGCGAAGAATAGGGCCATCCAACTCAAAACTACCCTAAGATTCCCATAATCTGCGCACATTTGGATGCCATGGATACAATGGAAAACCTCCCCGTGGTTGAACTTCGAAGTGGGCCAATAGTGAGAAACAAGTCATTGAGAACAAACCATGCTTGCACCCTCTGCGGTTTGTATGGACACTATTCTCACCACTACCAAGACTTGTCCGAGTTTCGAATGGCTCTAGCCAACCTTAGACAACATTCCCTTGAATCTGAGATCACTCTGATCAAAGAAGATCACCCCCCACCTCCTTCCGACACCATGTCCATTTACATGATGTCCAGTTCTATATACCCTCTTATCTCCACCATCATCGACGGTCCATCAGACCTATCTCTTCCATTGTTTCCCCAGCCACAGCCGCAACCTTAGTTGCAACCTCAACCTCAGTTACCAGGGAAACATTAGGGTTCATTCCTAATTAGCACGATCCTTTTCCTTTTCCCTTTCCTTTGCCTATCATCTGGGATCATGTGTAAGTCGGTCTTGGCAACCCGTAATCTATAGGATTTCACACTAGGAGTTCCTGTGTGGCACCTTGAACCACCTACCCTACCTCTAAGGCCCCAAGATGTGTTGACTCATGTCCATCCAATTGATATGATGTTGCACTTACCTCCGGGTCTATCAAAGACTCCTCCCGTCTCCAGGCCTACCCCTCTTCCTCCAACAGAGACTGGGGGAAAGGACACCAAAACCACAACCAATAGCATTTACATGATTGCTAGCACCAGTCGCCCTTACGTCTCATCGGCCATGGAAGATCCACCTGATCTACCCAGCACCTCTTACGCGATGATGGGGAGATCTGTAAGACCACCTCTGGTTTTACCCCATTCCCTTTAAACCATAATGTGGAATCAGTTCTTTCCATAAAAGACCAGATTCCATCACCTCGCCTTGCCAATGACCTTCGTCTCGGAAAGGGGGCATACCTCTTCATTGACTCAGATGGTCGACTCTTGAAGAAACCGCACAACGGGCTCCACCTCAAGAGAGCCTATGCCTAATACCACCACTATGAGTCCCTTATAGCGTAGTTTTCTCCCTTTTTGTTTTGCAACGTTTTTACCACAAATCAGAAACCCCCCCATTTAGGGGCAACACCATTAGCTACTAGTTCAGAGTCACCCGAAGCTTGTTCGAGACACCTCTCACACCTATGGGCTCAAATATCCTAATGAGACCATCGTCTCATGTTTAAAAAGTAATTTTCGGGACCACCTCCCAAAAGTTACCTCAATTTAAGAGCCACAACATCGTGATGCAAGTGTCTTCGGACTTGTGCTTGCATCACACTTTCCTACCACCACTCATGCGAGTTTTTGGGCCACTTCCGGTAAGGCACATCATTTTATTTTAACACATAGTTGTCTACTCCGTCCACCGCACCTTATGCGGATCTCCATACCATTGTCCGAAAGACGGATCATTTCCTTTGCATGCATTTGTCATATAACTTCCTCCAGACTTGCACGCACATCACATGTAGTCAATTCCGTCCACCACAACTCACACATAGCTCTCTTGACCTCTGTCCAAGAGCCACATCGGTTTGCATGCCTCTGCTGCACCAATTCACATGCCTCTATCGCGATCTATCCCGTGCATGTATTGGTATTATTAAGAGCCACCTGCTCCATCCATAGTGCACAAATGACCTTTGGACCACTGTCCAATGTCTCGACATAGGGGCACCACCAATGCCTTCTCGATCAATTGACCATACTAGAGTTTCTTTTAAGCTCCTTTCTAACTCCTAAAAGAATGAAAAGATTGCCGAGCGCAGTTGCTTCCTTTCCCGCTCATTAAAGTATAGGAAAGGGTGTCTACATCATCTCATTTATCTCCTTTTGTGGACTATGTAGACCATCAAATGAAAAGGACCACCTTGACACACTCAAGCCAAGACCGTTCCCCTCTGCATACTTTTATGCTTTCTTGGGAAGAGGGGCCGAACTTTACGAAAAAGCTCACTATGGGTTGTCATTGAGCTCTTTTCCATCCTTCTCATTAAGAAAAGATTGTCGAGCAAACTTGGTTTCATTCATGCTCATAAAAGTATCTAAATGACCGTCCAATCAGTATAGGTTTAACCTTTTCCGGACTGACTAGACTACCAACGGTAAAGAAACCTCTCATCCCCTGCAGGATGGGCAAGCTCTCCTATGTATACTTTTATCCTTTTTCGGGCACAGGAGACTACCAATGAAAAAGAGCCCCCACTGGAGTCTTCTTCATGCTTTCAGACTCTGTAAAATTGAAAGCACCATTGAGCATTTACTTTCTCGGGCTTGCCAAAAATCCATGAGATCGTACCACAATGGTGTCTCTAGACACCACCCCACAAAAAACAGTTTGGCAACATTCCCACTTTGGGTCGCCTTTGTTCAGAGTACTCTGCAATGTGTCTTCCTTAGATCCCATCAGTACCAAAAGTATCTACCTCCCCCAAGTATTTCCCATCTGCAGTGACATTCTCGGTATTACAGCTATGATCCCATTCTCGTGAGTCAGTTTCATTTACATCCTGGTCCACCTTGGCGTCATACTCTGAACAAAGGAAGTTTGAGTCTACTACACTCCCTCTGCCCCTATTCAACTCCTCCCCCTCCCCCCCCCATTCAGTGGGTTAGTCCTCAGATTGTCTCACATCTTTTGGTTATCTCGCTCACGCTTCTGGTCAAGGAAACACCATTTCCTTGACCAGGGGTAGGTCTCCCTTTGTCAACGATAACACACATATTCCAGAGGATAGACCCAGAGGTCCCTATATCATAGTTTCATTAACCTCATTGATGAGTTCCTTGGACCACTTGAGAGGAGTCCTTAGTGCCTCTTGGGATAGTTGTTTCTCACGTGCTCGACTCTAGCTACATCATCACACCGTTGAGATTCGTATAGGGTATTGGTCCGTGCAGTACTTGGTCGAAGACCCTGGATATCAAATGACTCTAGCACATTAATGAGTCTATTTGAGGTACCCCAATAGGTTCATGTCCCTTGTGATTTCCGGGTTGCGTTGGAGACAGTGTTCAGAAGCCCCAGTAGTGCTTCTATATAGATTTATGATTGATGCAGCATATTTGTACCACAGAGACTCTGACTCTCCATCAGTGAGTCCATACAACTATGTACCATTCCAAATCTAGCAGGCCATCAGTCATGAATGGATATAGCATTCCATGAGAATGCCATGGGTCCAATGTAGCAGTTCTTCAGATCAGTATTGTATTCAGCCTCTCATTGAGGAAACCGCTATGTATCATCAGTTGTAAATGATTGGCTCTTGTATTATAGAGCATAGATCACATTATTCTTTTGACATTGTTATGAGCATGGGGATGCCTTCCTCGTCCATATACATGTCACACATTATTTGTATCTCACCCATTGATGGGAACCATATTAATACAAAAACCAAAAGCCACCATGCCCCAACCCAAGAAGCACCACCTCTCCGTAGAAAATCTTATGATGTCCGTCGGCCATACGATGAGCTCCTACCCTCACACATCAGGGGGAAATATGTTAACCCAAAAAATCCCTCACTCGGCTCTACATGGCTTACACCACCCAAATACACCCATACACGACCCTCATTTGATCCCATTTGACCCCCACACCCTCAAGAAGGCTTAAAAACATGAAAAGGGGCTTAAAAACCCCTAAAAAGAGCCTAAATAGCTCTCATAGGGGCTAAAGCCTCCAAAAAGGGGCTAAAACCCCTCAAAGGAGCCTAAAACACTAAAAGGAGCTAAAAATTGAGCGAAAAGGGGCTAAAGCCCTGACCAGGGGCTAAAGCCCTGACCAGGGGCTTAGAACCCTAAAAACGCTATAAATAGAGGGGTGGGGGTCACTCTCAAAACATTGCTCCCTTGCATACTATTATGCTACCTGAGTGGATGCCTTGAGACCATTTGCCTCTCAAGCCATTCACACTCCCTCTCATCCATCCTCCCATTGAGCCATAGCTCCCCCATTCTCAAGAGAGAGGTGCTTCTCCAAGCTAGGGCATGGTGGCCCATTTCCATCAAGAGGTATAAGCTTTGTTTAATGTCATTTTTATTCTAGTTTTTCTAACTTAGTTTGCTTGCAGGTTCATTTTATGTTCTAACAAGTTGTATGCAGGGTTCTGGAGTCTAACCTTATGTGCAGGGTTTCCATTTCTTTCTTTTCTGTTCTCTTTGCTTCATTTATGTTTCATTTTTCTTGCATTACCATCAGGAACCCTACCCTTCTGTCCTATAGATGGAAGGTAGCCATTCTTGCTCTATAGTAAGGGAGAAATCCCTGCTACACCCCTCAACTGTGGGGAATTTTTCCCCAGCTTACAAAGGAGGGTTAACCTCTATGACTTTACATGAATTGATTACATTAATGATTCTCCCAATAGGAACATCAGGGTACAAAGAAATACAATATATAAAATATACAAGTGAATACATTCTGAAGTTACAAATACATCAACAAAAATTGGTTCCTTTCCCATAAAGTATGTTGTGTCATTATCATGTATTTTATTGTTGGATTCCTTAGTCACTAACATAGAATATTGGATCATATTCTGGTGTTCTTTGATCTCGTTTGCTGGTTTTCATGTGATCTTGCAAGTACATCCGTGAAGAACTATCATTGCAGGAAATAGCTACACTATTCCATCAAAGACACTCATTCCAGATCTCCACCTATTCTAGGGAAATTCTTCCAATTATGTAGTGAACTATTTGTTCTAGATATGAACCATTAAGACTAGAGGAACAACTCCTGTCCACAGGAGGTGCATTTTTCCTAGATACAAATTTGGCGACTCCGCTAGGGAAGAGCTTTCAGTGCATCTAATCTTCCTTAGTCTTCAACTCTTGTCTGAAATCCAAGCCCCAGTTTTTATCAGTCATATCTACTAGCTGATCTAATGAGATCTTGGTTTGGTATCATCAGATCTGTTCAGATCCAAGTTTTTCTTACCTTATATGATTTATATTCCTGTCAATTCATGATTTTTATTCCAGTACTTCATTGATTAACTTTTATTTTTCGCCATTTTTTTTATTTTATGAGTTCTACATGACATCGCACATGGACTGTGGGCAGTAAGCAGTGCCACTGCCTGTGTTCAGTGATCAGGAAGCGATGTCACCGCCTCTGTTCAGTAATCAAGAAGCGGTGCTGCCTCAGAACCGCTCTGTCAGTAACCCCTAGGACATGGTGCCAGGTAGGCTTTTTAAGCACTTGTCATTGCAAAATTTGTTTTGGTTTTGGGCTTTGAGTTTTGAATGTTTGGGCTTGCTTGCAGAGATCTGAATAGTTGAAATTCAAAACCTGAGTGTGGTAAATGCTTGTTTGTTCAAATCAAAAGCTAGGTTAGGCTCATAATCTTCATTTATTGTATGCTTGGTCTTTTATATTTTGAAAGGAGTGTTTGAAAGCGTTAGCCGAGTTAGATCTCGCTCTTACTGTTTGATAAGACTGAAAAGGAAGACTTGCTGGTTGGTTTCTTGCTTTCATTTTTCCTTAAAGTTCACGAAAGACTTTTTTTTGCTTGTTTAAAAAAGAAAATTTCTTGTTGAGATTTGATTATAATTCTGTTTGAAGACGAATTATTGGGTCTTTGACTATCCTCATAAGCTTTCATATCTCCATTTTCTTCTTTATTTTTACATTCTTGTCTCAATCAAAAGAAAAATATTAGTGTTTTTAAGTTAGATCTTTCCATTATTGAAGAAAAATTGAAAAAATATTTAGTATGCATTTGAGTGTTCTTTGTCTTTCTTTTTAGAAAAGAGATCTCTCCCTATTTTTCTTACTTTCAAAGATTAGTTTAGAAGCATCTTTCTTGTTTTGTATTCTCAGAAAGTTTTTGAGTTAGACTGCTTGGGAAATTTTTTGGTTTTGAAATGAAATTAGGAAAAATAAATACTCTCTCCTTCTCGTAAGTAGGCATGTTTTGAAAGGTAAAGTGAAAGAATTTACACATCATAATTGCATGGTTTTACATTTCTGTCATAACTCCATGCATTCACCTAATTGTTCAACTTAAAATTAATGGTAGCTATAGGTTAAAATGTTTAGTAACTTGAGTGATAGGTTAGAGATGTGTTCTAGCATTGTAAATCGTAGGAGTTGTCGTTTATTTCCTGCACTACAACCCAGGACCTCTGTGGTTCTTCCACCTACCGTCGGTATATCAAACAGCCTTTCACGTACCCTTGAGGTATATCGAAAGGTACTTGACATACTCGATTGTATATCGGAAGGCCCCTTGTGGACGGTTGTGCATTAGACAACACTACTATGAATTTGAACTCCCACGTACCTTGCGTATATCGGGAGGCCCTTCTAGGATTCCTAAGACCATCTAAGAATTACTTTCGGTTGTCTTGTTGGCGCAATACCCTGAGAACAACACTCGGGGAGATTACTACGCATGTGTCGTCCAGGTAGTTGGGTATTCAGGTGAGGGACGGTTGATCCTCCTCATCGTGTCTTACTGTTGGACCTTGCGGTATATCGTGAGTTGAAAAAAATTGACAATCCTGGTGAGGAACCGGCTTATTCAGCCCCTCTTGTCACTTAAGTTTTCTTATGGCCTATAGTTTGTGTAGGATAATTTTTGTGTGATTTCCCTAGTTTTGAAAACCTAGGTTAGGTTTAGTGACTTTTTACAATCTGGCTGAGTCTCAGTTGAGACGATCCAGAAGCAATCAGGGCTTACCACCCAAATTTCCACCTGCAACTAGGGAAGGACCAATGGAAGCCACAGATCAAGGAGCTGCAACTGACTCCCATGTGGGAGGTAACCCAGTTGTAGAAAGTGGAGATCAATTCATTTTGTATATTAATCCCTTGGTCCAACAGTCTCCTGCCGCTGACACTTCCTTTCATTCTTTGATGGAAGGTCGAATTGGTGGTCCTAATGAAACTGAGTATGTCCTTAATGCTCCCTTTTCGAGAGCTTCTATGGGCCAAGACATTGCCGAATTTGGGGTTATTAGACCCTCTTTTGAGAACCCTCCTCTAAATGAGGATGAATATAGGAGAATTCAAGCATCTCTTGATCGCGCTCGTAATTTTCAAGAGAGGACAGAAAGAGTTATGGCTAACCCTGTACCTCACAAAGAACCTATGTTGGCTCTTTTACCGCGTCTGTAAAATACATGGCCTTCTAGATATAGTCCACTTGCCAAAACTTTGGCTCCTGTTGATGATGTCCCACCTCGTGGTATGTCTCCTCTCAATCTAGGTCAAGCCTCCAACCCTACAGTTTTAAATCCTAGGTCTGTTTCTAGTCCTCCCATAACCTCTGTAGCTCAGGGGCAATCCTCGGCTCAAATGGTGGCAATACATTCCACGTCGAGGGGAAACCCCCAGCGTGACCTATGTTATCTGTTAGTGGAGTTTCTACTAGTACTAGGATTACTTCTGTTGTAGGACAACCCGCAATGGTTGTTCCTCCTACCCATACCAATATGGTCAACCCTCCATCAAGTTCAGGACAACCCTTAGGGGCACAACCTGCAGTCAACCAGTCTTCTTGGGGTTATGGTTACCCAATGAATAAATTACCGGTAGCAAATATGAATTATCAACCTACATATATAGGAACCATGTATCCTAGAATCCCTTACCCTGGAAACACATTTACACCATGGGGGAAGCCTAATTGGTCCTACATGCCAACAATGGGAGGAATGCCTATTCTTACTGCTGGAGGTGTCGAAGGGCCACCTTTTACGGTGGCCCAGCTTTTGTAGGTCCACCAGGAAGAGGCCCACTTGGCGGAGGCCCACCGGGCAGAGGTCCACCTTACAGAGGACCACCACCTAGAGGACCACCACCCGGAGGCCCACCACGTGGAGGCCCACCACCTGACAGACCACCACCTGGAGGTCCACCACCACTGAGAGGCCCACCACCTAGAGGCCTACCACCTCCAAGTGGCCCTCCTCCCGAAGGTCCACCCCCTTTGAGAGGCTCTTTGGGAGGGTCATCTGCCCATCGACCAACTCAACAACCAATATATCAGTCATCTTATGGTCATACCGGTACACATATGCCTTATCAATACTACTAGTATGTCAAACCTAATCGACAACTTCCGTTCCTAGCAACTTTGGACTTGCCCGATTTGTCCAAGTTGATAAATGATCCCATTTAACACAACCCTTCATGGCCTGCTATTCCAATTAAGTTTCCATCATACATTCCAAAGTTTGATGGGAAGCAGGGAGATGATCCCAAAAATCATGTCATGACTTTTCATCTATGGTGTTCTTCAAACTCCTTGATGGATGACTCCATTCGTTTGAGACTTTTCCAGTGAAATTTGACCAGTATGGCCGCAAAGTGGTATATTGAACTTCCACAACATTCATTTGTGGATTTTAGCTCATTGGAAATCATTTTTCTCACACACTTTCAGCTACCCATTCGCTATGAAACGGTTACGGACCTTTTGACCTCACTCCATCAAAATACCTCCACACACATATCGGACCATATCCATGAGTGGAGACGGTAGAGATGACTTATTAAAGCTCCCATCTCGGACCAACTGTTAGCTGATCGGTTCATGAAATCCCCATTGCCTCCCATTGCCCGAGATGTGGCCATGGGTGGTTCTGTCACCGAAGAGCAGGCTATCAGTCGTTCTTAGTATATGGATTTGGTATATTCCCAATTCGGAACTTTGTATGACCTAATCCCTCAAGCTCCTCATCCAAGTACAGAACATGCTAAGCCACCCACAGAGAGTCCCATTGATGGGGTTGTTGGTTCAATCCAGCCCTCGTTAGTAGCCAAACCTTCCAAGAAACCTAATGTTTTTTCTACTAATCCTTCATCTCCTACAGTTTTCGTTGAGGTAAATGCTATTCAAAGTACACAAACGCCCAACAATAAGAAAAAAGGAAAAGGTAAAAATAAAAATCATGGAAACCAATAGGAGAATATCAAAACCACGACCACGAAGAATGATAAAGGGAAGAGAAAAACTAAGTACCCTTGCTTGTTATGTGGGGGTGATCACTTCATGAAGGAGTGCCCTTGTCGTGAAGAGATTAGTAAATTCCTGAAAAGTAATCCCACACCCGCGGTGCTTACCGATCCCTTCCTGTCTCAAAAACAACTGATCGACCATATGTCTAATCAAGGGACCTCTAGTTCCATGAAAGAAATCAGAATGATGTCTTCAGATACCATCAATTTGAATACTTGTATTCATTCATATGACAAGCCAATAGAGAAGAAGGATGAAAATACTTCTTTTGAGAAAATTCCTTCTACTAGTTCTCCTCCATCTTCGTCTAATGGCCCTATCGTGATCGAAAAACCTAATATTGATTTAATTTTACGACCACCTAAGGATACCCTCAGGAAGGTTGTTTTTAATCCCAATGCTCGAGCTGCACAATTCTATAATGTTGTTGAAGTTTTATCTCAGGAACCTTGTGTGATGTCTACCCTTGAGGTACTCCAAATTTGTTCAACGTAGCGTAAAAACCTACTAACGGCTTTGGGGTTATTAAACCTAGATAACACTAACTTGATTCATTTCAATGTAGAGAACTATAAATCCAGATTACCTCACCAAATCGCATTTCAAATTGCTTCTAGAGTAGTTGGGAGAAAGGTCCATCGGACTGTCGTGGATGAAGGAGCTTTGACCTTAGTCTTGTCTATATCCTGTTGGAGAGCCATTGGTTCTCTTGAGCTTACAAAGTCTCCTATGACGTTACAAGATTTTGATGGATGAGGTTTCTAGCCTCATGGTTTGTTACTAGCCCTTTCAACCAAGCTTGGGGGAAAAACTATTTCCATTCAGGTGGAAGTAGTTGATGTCTCGTTAGATCACAATCTCCTAATGGGGAGAAATTGGTTCTATGCCATGAGTGTCATCGCTTCGACAGTCTTTCAAACTCTCCAGTTCCCTCATTTGGGAAAAATTGTAACTATCGATCAACTTGACTTTTGTTCACTGGATGTTACTACTCCCACTGCGAATAACATCCCTATGCTAGGTCAGTCCCCTCCTCCTTATCAGTCGATTGGGGTAGGTATGCTGAAAGATTCAACCCTTATGGGAGTGTTTCCTTCTGCCCCTTGTAGTACGGAAGTAGCAACCGTGAATATAATTTCCGCGACTGGTTATAGTACCAAGGGAAAATAAGTTGTAGAGTCATCCTCCCTTGGCCCCTATGAAGCATTGTATGATGTTGTCCAATCTGCCTCCGATGTCTAGCCAGATGATCTTCATTTGGTAGCTTTGGATCCCTACCACTTGCCCTACTGGCTAGAACCCTCTCTTCCCACTCTAGACTATCTCATACAGACTTTTCCTTCGGATGAGTCCATCATGGAGATCATGAGTGCAAATGAACCCATATGGGAATATTACCATCATCAATCTTCTTTTCTTCCCAACGCCAGTTTAGTAGGTTTTAACCTTGAATCACTTATCAGTACTGATATTGTCACCCATCTACAAACACCTATGTTGTTGTAAGACACAGATTCCCAAGGAAATATTTGCAACATCACTAAGATGAACCCGACTGACATATCAGTCAAGCCCGGAACCATTGAGCATGTTCACGTAGGCCAGAACTACTCAATGGAAGAAACTAAAAGTTTTATAGCCCTTTTCAAAGAATTCCATGATATTTTTGCTTGGACTTATGAGGAAAATGCCTGGAATTGATCTATCAATTGTCGTACACGAGATTAAAACCTATCCCACGGCAAAGCCCATCTGACAAAAATTACGTCAAGTCCATCCTAGGAAGGCTGCAACTATCAAAGCTGAAGTAGAAAAAATTTTGAAGGAAGGGTTTATTTATCTTGTACCCCTGACGGAATGGGTATCTAACATTGTCTCTGTAACAAAAAAGCAAGGAACTATTAGATTTTGCATCTACTTTCGAGACTTGAATAAGACTTGTCCTAAGGACAATTTACCCACTATGCATATCAATCAGATCATCGATAACTGTGCAAAAAGTGTCAGCTTTTCTTTTATGGATGGTTTTTTTGGCTACAATCAGATAGAGATTCTACCCATTGATCAACATAAAATGACATTTATTTGCCCATGGGGAACCTTCGTGCATCGAAAGTTACCTTTTGGCCTAAATAACGTTGGAGCTACATTTCAATGAGCCATGTCCTATGCCTTTCATGAAATCAAGCAGATAATGGAACCGTACCTTGATGACCTCCCTGCTCATTCACAGCAACGGGAGGCCCATCTAGGGCACCTTAGAAACATTTTCCTTAGGTATTGTCATTATAACATACTATTGAATCCACACAAGTGTGTCTTTTGTGTAGAGACTAGATGCCTTCTTGGTTTTGTGGTTTCCAAAGATGGCATCTGGATTGATCCTCTGAAAATTGCTGCTATCTTGGCCTTGCCTGCCCCGACAAACCATACTAAACTCCAAATTTTGCAAGGGAAGGAAAAATTTCTTCATCATTTTGTGTGCAACTTCGCTAAGAAAACGCACGGTTATATGCGTCTCCTGAAGAAGTACACTCCGTTCTTCTCGGATGACCAGGCCTAATGAGCCTTTGATAATCTGAAGCATGCTCTGACCCATTCACCCATTATACACCCCCCATATTATTCAAAGGACTTTATCTTGTATTTTGCTACCTCCGCTACTACCATCGGAATGGTTCTAGCACAGGACAATCCCAATGGACAAGAACACGTGATATATTAAATGAGTAAGAGTCTCATTGACTCTAAAACCCATTGCTCACGTGTGGAGAAGTTAGCTTTGGCCACGGTCATTGATGTTTAGAAGTTTCTTCATTACACCATGCTTCGTACCACAACTGTACTCGTAGATCAATACCCTATGTACTACATTTTGACCCGTCAGGTACTAGGAAGGAAATATTCCCGTTGGATTGTTATCCTATAGGAATTTGATCTTGAGTTTGCCAAGGTTACTTCGAAGAAATCCTTGTTTTTCGAGCTAATGTGTGACCTTCCCTATGCTTTGACAGAAGTTGAGCCCAATGATTCATTTCTGGATGAATTCTTGTTCTTGATAAGCACAACTGACCCATGGTATGGAGAATTGATAATCTATCTCCATACCCAGAGATTTCAGCCTAACATATCCCATGACGACCATCATCGCATCCGACACCATGCAAAGTACTATCTCAGTCTAAATGATACATTGTACCACCGTGGTATATATTCCATCCTTCGTCAATGCCTTACACATGAAGAGCCTAAAACGGTTTTAAATGATTGCCACTCTAGAGCATGTGGCGGTCATCTTTCTGGGATGGCTACGACCTAGAAAATCCTTCGCGCTAGGTATTTCTGGCCCTCGATCTTCAAAGATTGTCATGAGGCGGTTGAGAAATGCCCACGCTGCCAACACTTTTATCCAAAAAAGCACACCCACCCTGCTCCTTTACACCCCGTCATTGCAGCTGGCCCTTTTGCCAAATGGGGTATTTATTTTATGCATTGTAAGCCTACCTCAGTTGGGGGGCATGGTTACATCATAGTAGTCATGGATTATTTCACAAAATGGGCTGAGGCAATTCCTACATATGCAGAGGATGGTAATACCACCACCCTATTTTTATTCAATCACGTGATAGCTAGGTTTGGAGTCCCGCAAGCTATAGTCACTAACCATGGATCTCATTTCCAGAATCAAATGATGGCTAAGTTGAGTGCTAAGCTGGGTTTTCGCCATGAAAAATCAACTCTGTATTAATTGCAGGGTAATGGTAAGGTCGAGGCCATTAACAAAGTTTTAAAACCTATGCTGTGTAGGATGGTTGGAGATCACAAATCCAACTGGCACTTAACTCTCTTTTCCGCACTTTGGGCTTCTAGAACTTCAATAAAAATGAAAACTAGTTTCACACCCTTCCAGCTCGTCTATTGACTAGAATCCTTCCTTCCTATCAAGTGTCAAATTTCGTCACTTAAATTCCCAGTAGAACTTTTCCCACACACTTCCGTCAAGGAAGAAAGATTCATGTACTTGACTAACCTTGACGAAACTAGAAGAGATGCTGCCTTGGCTAATGTGGCACATAAGAAATGCATCAAGGCACAATATGACAAGTCTGTTCAACCTTGTGTCTTCAACGAAGGTGACCTATTCTTGACTTATGATCAGAGACACGATAAAATAGGGAAGGGAAAGTTCGAATCCATGTGGTACGATCCCTTTATCGTTAGTAAGGTCTTAGAGAAAGGGACTTATGAGCTCGTAGATTATGATGGGATACCCTTCGGGCAACCTTGCAATGGGTTGTACCTGAAGAGGTACTATGCTTAAGTCATTTTTGTATGGTACATTGTATATATGCATATTTGGCTTTCAGTGTGTTTTGTCATTTTCAATATGGTTTTGAGTTGATGTCCATACTATTTATACCATGTTTTGGTTATGCAGATTGGATGGATTATAACGGTTTTGCTAATGGTGCATGCCGTCATACCTTGAACCTTTCTTCAGCAGCTTGGGTGTTGTATTCCCCAGCTCAGGATTGAGTTAGTTAAGGTGCGGTTTGTATTGGTCCGATTACCAACAATATCGCCAAGTATCAGGCAGTGATAGGTATACTCATCGAGGACGCATCTCAGGGAATTCATGATTTGGTAGTGTTTATGGACTCTTAATTAGTGGTTTGTCACCTAAATCATGTGTACACTATCAAGAACCCTACACTTCTCTACCTCTTTCGGAGAGTGCGTCTGTTATAAAGGCCATCTGATTTCATCACTTATAGGCATATCCCTAGGTCTGATAATATGATTGTTGATTCATTGGCAAATTTCATTCTGGACTGGCATATTTCCCATTCATAACTCATTAGAAATAAACATGGTCAATCATAATGTAAAATAAACAGTAGAAAACACGTAAAACTCATGTAAATCTAATTCATCCATTTGAAGCACATGTAAACACCGCAACTAAGTCTATATATATATATATGCACATGCGTGCGCGCGTGTGTGTAAAAAGTGTTTTTTACAAAAATATGGTCACAAGACCTCATCTGAAGCACTATGGCTTTCAGGCATACAAAATGATACAAAATCCTAAATCTAGCTAAGATTTCAGGGATACATCATGCAGACCACTCTAATGGTGCTTGTGGTAGCACATAATGACCCTTGCTACTCTACGTAACAAGCGACTGAAGTGTCCTGATACCCCCGCGGTATGTCTCTAAAACCTCCTAGGGAGGTCATCGATAGCAGCATCTAGGATATCCAGAGTCAATCGATCCAGGTTCTCCTCCAGCTCCGTGAGCTCATCATCGCCTCTATGAACAAAGAGAGCTCCTTCTCGCCTATCCATTAGGGAGGATCCCCCAGGTCGTGCATCACCAACATCTGCATGTAGAATTTAGGTTTTTTTATCATCCATAAAAATCATAAAAACATGAAAAATATAAAAACATAATCAACATATTAGGTATTGCTTCTTACGGATGTCACCCCACTAAGCCTCAGGTGGTAGTGGTAGGTCGGGATCTCCTCAGAAATCGGTCCCTACATATGCATAATCCTCAATCATGAGGATCTGATCACTCAGCCAGTGGAAGAAGGCGACATCGAACTTTACCTTGGCCTCGCCACCTCCTATGCAGGCCATGATATCCACCCACCACACCATGCAGGGGTCTCTAGCTCTTAGCTCTGTAAATACAAACTGGGGCTTCATGAGGGTTACCCTCTCAAATAAGAAGCATGCTAGGATGGTCCTGTATCCAAACTGCTTCATCTCTCCTTGTCGACATTTCGTTAGTTGATCCTTGAATACAGTTAAAATTTCCTCGGTCCAATTATATACCATGGGTGCCATGGCCTCCACGACATACAATAGATGTGTCTGGGATGATTGGTGGGCCCCTTGGCTCCCATCCACCCTCTGCATGGTAAATAGAATAGTTTGATGCGGTAGATCCCTTATAGCCTTGATAGGGATATTCTTACCTGACATTTTGGTACCAGGAAAGCAATGGCGATCAATCAACTCCTGTGTAGTGACATCCTCACCTTGGGAACCAGTCAAATAAATAGGTGCTCCCCGTCTAGATAGCCCTGTTAGGAAATAGATATCTTCCACCTCCACAGTCACAATATGAGGTCCCACCTCAAAATACTGTTGTTTTGGATTCCACATCTGTAGGATGTACTCCAGTAGACATGCATGTGAAATCATTCTAGTGGCACGGAAGAATTTTAAGAGGCCACAGCCTCTTTAGGCAGCTATGCAACCCGCATTTCTTGCGGCTAGGGAATCATCATCATCATGTTGTCTTTCCTTCCAAATTACCATTTTTCAAACGAAATAAACCTGCTAAAAATCATCAATGAGCTATTTGGAAACACATTTCACCATTAAAATTGCTCAAAAACTTTTTATATGGCTAAGGCAAATATTTTTTTGAGCTCACGGTTGGCATCGCCTTTGTCCCGTTGAGATAGAGCGGTGCCACCGCCTAAGTATAACTAAAAAAAACCACGGTTTTCATTGGGCACCACCTTTCCCATAAAGGCTAAGCGGGGTACCCGCCATTGGTATTTTAGGTTTTCCCATTAAACTCAAAAACTCAACCAGATAAAAAATTGGAAACCATAGAAAGGAAGGGAAGGGTTCTAGCTATTACCTAGACCTGATGATGTGAAAAACAAACAGGCGACGGCTTCATAATCTCCGATTGAAATCTACACCTCAAATTCTCCCAAAATGCTCCAAGACTTGGCAAAATGGTAAATGTTTTGATTTTTACTATTTTACTTGCCTTCATTACATATTTTTAGGGTTTTTGTATGTCTTTAAATCATTTTTATCAAATATACCCTTTTTCATAGTTTATAAAAGTCATTTTAAATATTTTTGGGAGACTAATAACCTTTTTTAAGAGTCTTGCAGGAATGAAATAAAAAATATTGGCTATGGGGAAGTTCATTTTTGACTTTTTCGTACTTCTAAAAAATGGAAAAGGTCCTTGAGCATTCATTTAGACACTTTGATCACACTCCCAAAACTTAGTATCAAAGTTTCGAGTCTTTTTCCGATTCTTTTCAGGCTCGTAAAACTTGTTCAACGCGTAAAAGAAACCTATTGGAGTCTTCTTTAAACTCTTTTCGGACTCCCTAAATGTGAAAAGATTGTTGAGCATAGTTGTCTTCTTCACGCTCGTAAACGTACTTGAAGAGTTGTCTTTCCGATGATAGTTTATCTCTTTTTCGGTTCGAATTGACTATTTACGAAAAAAGACCCTTTGGAGTCTTCTTCCGTCTTCGTTCAGACTCTCTAAACATGAATGATACCGAGTTAATTTTCATTGGACTCGTTAAACAAAACACTGAGAGACCCTCTTTTGGGAAAGAACCCCTCCTTTCTTAGCTTTGTAAAACATATGAGAATGGACTTGTCTTCAGATAAGCTACAATGAGTGTTTGCTACCCTCTTTCAACTCGTATAAACGAAAAGAGGCACTCATCAAACATGATGGAGAAATTAAGGGAAGGGAATCAATTCATTTTGCAAATAAAATGGTTGTTTGTCATCACCTTTGAACATGGCACTTGTCTGGATTTCATTCAGTCAATTGGGTATTTATCTTGTCTTTGAGTCGATCCACTTTCATAAGTCATGACACTCCTTTGAGTCCTTCAAAGAATGCATTGTCCAATGTCATATTGTGTTCCGCTTTGTCGAGTCAATGTTGCCAAGTCTTTTGTTGTGCCGCTCGATGTTCAAAGGGAAGTTTGAAAGTTTACCTCTGCAGTCAAAAAAAATTTTGAGTCAGTCCTATGGTTACATTATCTACAACATTCTAGAACTTTGTTTCGAGTTTCGTGTCGTCAATGTGGGATTCTTCATGGCCCTCCTTCGACAAGAATATTCCTGTCGACATCATCTCATCATCCATGAATTAGTCTTAGATACAAGTTTAGTACCTTGAGATCTGTATGCCTCAATGACAGATTATCTCTCTCTCGACATGGGTTCACATTATTGACCTTTGATCGATAGAATCGACTGAGTGTTCGACATCAAATCATCTATTCACACTCAGTAGATTGTACTAGGGTACCTTGGGAATCATTGACATTAATGGTGATCTCCCTCACACTTGTTAACGGTTCACATCATTGACCGGTAATCAAGTGGTTTCTTCTATGTTTGACTCCAGATCATTGTAATCACATGGATAGAATCGTGCTTTGTGGAAGACGAGACAAAGACCCTGGGTATCTATTAAAAATCAGTCATATCTTTCTCCCTAGGTTACGATGTAATTATATTGTATGAAGTCCCATCATGGATCCACATTTGTATGGTCGTGGTTGTGCTCGAATTTGTGTTCATTTGACATAGATCTACAATTCATTTCTAGTAGCTATGTCCCAAGTTTGAGTCCTTTATCACATGGATATACGTTGTATTCTAGTAGCCATGGTTGTTAATCTCTCTCATGGATGTTCCTTTTATTGGTCTGCAGCCATGATGATGACACATTTGTTCATGAGTCAAAAGTATTGATGTATTGTAGGTGCCTGGTTAATGATCTCCGATCAAGTTGATTCTTTCCTCGAAGTGATAACTTGCTCTTTCAAAGCTCTCTCCTATCGCATCCCTCTAGCCTCATGCTTTAGGCGTATTCTGTTACACATAAATCTCATCGTCATCATGTGATGAGGTCCCAAACATCAGTATTTTCCTTGAATCCCAAATTGTGAAGTAATGGCACAGATATCAATCTTGCATATGAAAATCCATCACCACTCCTGTCTCTAAGTCAATAGGCAATTCCTTCTTCAACGATGCCTTTACCCTATTGACAGTAGGCGATTCAACCACCTTTACCTCTTGTACAAGGCGCGGTTCTTCCCTGTCATGCTCTGTCATAGTGAGAAAGAAGAGGTGCCCTTGGCAAAAAGTTAAAAAGAGAGGTCTCCATGAATATTCTCCAAGGAAGGCTTTGTTCCACGCTTATCCCTACACCTGAGGACCACCTGGACTCGAGATCCATCCTTTTTGGATCTCCTATCCACCTCACCAATCATTTTCTCAACCATCCCTATCCTCTCTTGGCCTATAAAATCAGGCTCATTTCCATGGTTGTGAAGGAGCCAAGTTATGTTGTTGAATTGACATTCTGGCCTAAATCAGTAGGGTGAGCATAGAGGGAGCAAGTAGGAGCTTTTGGGGACAAGACATCAGCATTGTGAAGGAGCATATCAACACTAAGGAAAAGGTTCCTTTCCCATCTTAATGCAAAATTGGTTCCTTTCCCATAAAGTATGTTGTGTCATTATCATGTATTTTATTGTTGGATTCCTTAGTCACTAACATAGAATAGTGGATTATATTATGGTGTTCTTTGATCTCGTTTGCTGGTTTTCATGTGATCTTGCAGGTACATCCATGGAGAGCTATCATTGCAGGAAACAACTACACTATTCCATCAAAGACACTCATTCCAGATCTCCACCTACTCTAGGGAGAGTCTTCCAATTCTGTAGTGAACTATTTGTTCTATATTTGAACCATTCAGACTAGAGGAACATCTCATGTCCGCGAGAGGTGCATTTTTCCTAGCTACAATCCACGAGGAAGAGTATTAGCATATTACTCAGAATACTCGATCTATTCATTAATATCGAGTTGTTACAGCTGCATGAAGGAACATTAGGTGGATGTTGCAACTCGCCTGATGTTACTCCTGAAAGAATGGCTAACATGTAAACCTGTGATGTTATCTTAATCAATTAATATTGTGTGTGTTTCATTTGATGTTTTGTAGTTAAATTTATGTGTTACTTCTCATTTGGTTGACTAATTGTATGATGTTTTTCTGTTGTGTATTTTAAGAGGAAGGAAAGGCTCTGTAACTGTGTGTTGTTTCAGTCCTTACTTCTGCATTAGGTGGTATCAGAACACAAATTCTCTTAGATTAATTGCGTGGTTGTTCCTGAAAGTGGGTTGGAGAATACCCTAAGTTTGGTGGTGTATCAACATCTTGAGTGCTAGAGACAAGTGGTGTATCGGCATCTGGATTGAGGCTATAGATGGTAGTTAGGATTCGAACTACCAGGAGGCTTGTGAGAATGCTGCTGAGAAGAGGAGAAACATGTGGAGGTGCATGAATTGAAGAATTATAAGAATTACGGAGAAGAATAGAGGAGTTAGAGCACATAAGATATGGATATATCGAAACAAATTCAGAATCATAAGTTGATATTGAGTATGAACTACACAATGAAGATGTCGACCCAACCATGCACCTGATAACTTATTTGAGAAAAAGTGGTAGTGCGGATGTTGAGGTTTCGTGATATGATGGGGGTCTAAAAGCTTAAACTCTTATTGATTGGATAGGAGAGCTCGAGAGATACTTCAAATATGAAGACGTTCATGACCCAAATCGAGTTCGTTTTCCATCACAAAGTGGAAATGGCATGCATCCCTTTGGTGGGAGATGTTGTAGAAAGATAGAGTTGATTTTGGGCTAGAAAAGATCAGGACTTGGAAGAAAATGGTGAGTAAAATCAAAGAGAAGTTTTTTCTTGTCGATTATCAGAAAATTTTTTGTAGACAAGTTCAGAATTTGAGGCCAAAGGGTGTTTATGTACATGATTATACAAAATAATTCTCCAGGATGTCACTCAGATCGGGCATTGAGGAGCCCGATTATCAACGCATAGCTAAATGTGTAAATGGTTTGAAGTATGTAGTCTAGGATGAGATGCGTACGCATTATTTTCATACTATGGATGAGGCTTACCAAGTTTCCAAAAGTGGAAAAGAAAGTTCATCAAAATACTCAACAAAATCTTAGAGGAAAAGGTCCACAAGGAAGAGGTAGGGAAAGTATTGTTAAAGCAAATGAGAAGGAAGATGAAGCTAAAAGCATCAGAAGTATGAGAGGGAATGGAGCTGGTAGAGGAAGAGGAAGAGGAAAGTATGTAATTACTTGTTATAGATGTGGAATTGAAGGTCATAAAGCATCAAAATTCCCAGAGAAAAAAGGTGCTAGTAAAAGAGGTGATACTAGGATGCAGATGACAGTGGTTGATGAAACATCGATGGTTGGAGAAAATGTTACTGGGCTTTAGCAAGAACAAAGTAAAAATATGGTGTTTTGAAGAGTGGTGTTAAGTCCGGATTAGAAATCAATAGAGGATTCTGAACAGAGGAAAAGAGTGTTTAAGACAAAATGTAAAGTCCAAGGAAAATGTTGTAACTTAGTCATTGATGGAGGAAAACCTAAAAACTTGGTTTCCACCGAAGTCAAAAGGAAATTAAACTTGAAATGTGAGCCACATCCTAATCCTTATAGATTTTCATGGTTACAGAAATTCTAGCAAGTGATCGTGACTGAGCATCATTTATTAAGTTTTCAAATTGGGGATTTCAAAGAACAAGTTCTATGTGATGTAGTAGAGATGGATGCATGCAATATTCTGCTTGGAAGACCTTAGATGCTTGTTACAAAAGTTTTTTGCGATGGAAGGGAAAATTCTTATGAATTTGTGCAAAATGAACAATGTTATAAGTTAATTCCACTGCAGGAGGATGATGGTACTAAAAACAACAACAGTAAAAATAATGATGTGTATAGCTATAGCAACCAAATTATGTTGTGTTCTTCCAAGGATTTGTTGAAGGAGCAAAAGTAGAATGGGTATTGTTTAGCTATATTGCTAAAAACGGTTTGGGAGGCAAAAAAGGGAAGTTTTGTACTCACAGAGATCCAACACATGTTGGAATATTTCAAAGAATTTGTTGTAGAGGAATTACCCACAGGGTTACCTTTGTTGCGTATTATATCGCACCAAATTGATTTGATTCCAAGATTAATTTTACCAAATAAAGCACCTTATCAAATGATTATGTCGGAGAGTGAATAAGTGAATTGACAAGTGCAAGAATTTCTTGACAAAGGATTGTTTCGTGAGAGCCTAATCCCTTGCACAGTACCAGTAGTATTAACACCTAAGAAAACAAGGGAATAACGAATGTGTACTGACTCACGTGTAATAAACAATATTACTCTAAATTACCAATTTTCGTTGTCGAGATTTGATGGACTTATGAACTGCTTGAGTAGTGCAGAGTATTTTACCAATATTGTTTCGAAAAGCGGTTGTCACCAGATTCATATCAGAGAAAGTGACGAATGGAATACTACATTCAGGACAAAGGATGGATTGTTTGAATGGTCAATGATTCCATTCTAATTAACTAATGCACCTAGCACATTCATGAGATTGATGAATGAATTCTTCAAACCATTTTTGGGTAAGTTCGTGGTTGTGCATTTGGACGACATACTAATCTTTAGTAGGATTAAAGCAGAGCATTTGTGGGAGGAAAGGTTGGTAATAAACCTCAAGAAGTGTACCTTTATGAAACGAGAGTTAGTGTAATTAGGTTTTGTGATTTCAAAATAAGGATTGAAAATGGATCCCAAGAAAGTGAACGCTATTCTTGAATGGCCAACACCTAGATGCTTGCTCGATGTGAGGAGATTCCATGGATTGTAAAGATTCTATCGAAATTTCATTTGAAACTTTAGTCAGATATGTGCACCAATTAGAGAATGTATGAACAAGGGTGTGTTTCGGTGGATTGCTGCAACAACACAGTCATTTGAGGAGTTAAAGAGGAGAGTAACAACAAAACTGGTATTAGCATTACCAGACTTTAGAAAAGTGTTTCAAGTTGATTGTGATGCAAGTGGAGCAACAATTGGAGCAGTTTTGAGTCAAGAAGGGAAATCCGTTGCATTTTTCAGTGAAAAGTTGAATGAGGCTAAGAAGCAATAATATGTTTACGATCATGAATTCTATGCTATTGTGAAATCCTTGAAGAAATGAAGACATTATCCACTGCTGAAAGAGTTTGTCTTATTCACTGATCACAAATATTTGTAGTACATTAATAACCAAGGTAAGTTGAATCAAAAGCATACTGAGTGGGTTGAATTCTTGCAAAGTTATTATTTTATGTTGAAACACAGGTCTGAGAAGTCCAATAAGGTCATTGATGCATTGAGTCATAGGACAACATTACTCAACACCATGTAAGTAGAAGTGGTAAGTTTGAATTATCTAAATACATTGTATGAAGAGGATGCAGATTTATTAGAAGCTTGGAAGGTGTGTAAAGAGCCTTAGAGCCTAGATAGGACACCATATCTAGAATACCATATTCAAGAGGAGTTTTTGTGTAAAAACTAGGAGCTGTGTATTCCGAGAAGTTCCATACAAATGAATCTCATCAAAGAGTTGCATAATAGTGGTATAGGAGGATATTTTGGCTATGATAAAACTACAACATTGGTGGATGAGACATACTTTTGGACCAACATTAACAAGTATGTTTGAAATTTTGTGGAAGGTTGTAGGGTTTGTCAACTAGCCAAAGTTAAAAGTCAGAACACAAGACTCTATACTCCATTTCTAGTAGTTGAATGATCGTGCGAAGACATACGTATGGATTTTGTTTTAAGACTATCGATGAAACAAGGAAAGCATGATTTAGCGATGGTAGTTGTAGATAGATTTTCGAATATGGAACACTTTATAGCATGCAAGAAGACTAGTGACGCTAGTGAATTCAATTTGTTGTTCTTTGAAGAGGTGGTCAGGTTGCATGGATTACCATGAAGCATTACTTCAGATCAAGATATGAGGATTCTTGGACATTTTTGGAGGACACTTTGGAAGAAATTAGGATTATATCTATTATACAGTTTGACATGTCATCTTCAAATAGACAGACAGACCAAAGTAGTGAACTTGAGTCTAGGAAATTTGTTGAGGATTTTGAGTGGAGAGAATCCTAGACAATGGGATTTGGCATCATCCCTAAGTTGAATTTGCATACAACGATTCAGTGAACAAAATTACAGGAAAGAGTTTGTTTTAGATTGTTTATGGAAGATTGCCAATAGGAGTAGTATATTTTGTTTCCATGCCATATTTGGAAAACCAAAAGAGTGTTGATGCAAATGATTTTTTTGACAGTATACATGCTATAGGAACAAGTCAAGAAGAGATTGCAAATTAGAAATGGCAATTACAAACAAAGAGTGGATCAGAATAGAAGACTGAAGGTATTCCAAGAGGGTGAGATGGTCATGGCTCACTTTAGGAAGGAACGATATCCTAGGGGTAGATATAATAAACTCAAGTGCAAGAAGATAGGTCCATGTTGAATTCTTTAAAAAAAGGGTTTCTGATAATGCATATTAGCTGGAACTTCCAGAAAATTTTGACATATCACCTACATTTAATGTGGCTAAACTTTATGAGTATCATGAGGGGGATAGAAGTGTTTATGAAGGTATTCTTAGTGAGTTGGAACAACAATTACCAGTCATATCAGTGGAACAGATGAAATAAATTATTTCTACAAGAGTTGGTAACAAGACTCGTCGGAAGGAGTACATGGAGTATTTAATCAAGTGGAAGAATCGAGGTGTAGAAGACGCATCATGGGTGTCTGAATATCACTTAGCATGTTTTCAAAGCTCTATGCCTCAACAGTAATCTACACATGAGTTGGGACTCATGTTTTCTTTCTTACTAGGGGTGTCTGGTGCAGGAGCATCCTTGGGCTAGGGCAATCCGCATCACCCAAAAATATTTCTATTTCGCAAATCTGATAATAAGTTGAATAAGTACTGTGTTAGCTATCCATTTTATTTAGTTAATTTTATAAATATAGAGTTATGTTGCTACCCATGGTTCAATTTCTTACTGCTTGTACTCATGCTACTACTTTTGTGCATGTTGAAACTCGTGCGTATGGTGGAATTTTACAAGTATATTGCAATTTTTCTTTATTTTCAACGTTGTGATCACACATATTTGACCTTACCATGCTGATATTCATTCATGATGATTCACAGCCATTTTCAGGTAAAAGAATTCGCACCTAAAGGACAAATCATGAACCCAAGACTGAAAGAAGGAAGGTGAATGGTTAGGGAAACAGAGGGATGGTTTGTAACTGTTTGATCTGGAAGATGGAAGGCAAATAATTCAGAGGAAGAATGCCAATTTTAAAAGAGGGATGAAATTGATGAGAAGGGGTTCAACAAGAAGGAGATCCAATCAAGGAGTCGTGAGGCAGAGTATTGGCATATTACTCAAAAGTCTCTATCTTTTCATTAATACGAAGTTGTTACAGTAGTACAAAGGAACATTGGGTGGATGTTGCTACTCGCATGTTGTTATTCCTGAAAGAATTGGCTAACATGTAAATATATGATGTCATCTTAATCAATAAATCTTGTGTGCATTTCATTTGATGTTCTGCAGTTAAATTTTTGTGTTACTTATCATTTGGTTGGCTGATTGTATGATGGTTTTCCATTGTGTATTCTGAGAGCAGGGTGAGGCACTGTAAATGTGTGTCGTTTTAGTCCTTACTGAGTTGCATCATTAAATCATCAAATAGGATGAAAACTCACTATTTTTATAATTTTCTCCTCTCACGACACCATTGAAAAGATTGTGACCTTCAAATTAATTGAAGTTTACATCTCCTAGCAAGAAGATATTGAGAAATCATTTGTCAATGACTACATGATTCTTTTTCAATACCAAGTGATGGCTCAGAATTGTTTGGTGACTATGAATAAATGCCTCGGTTTTATTCCATGCCCTTATCACCAAAATATGATAGGATGTGTTACCATGAGTTTACCTTCAATGACATCCCCACTACCCTTATGGAAACTGCCAATGTCAAGTCTCTAGGTATTGACAACTTCATATGGGAATTATACAATGCCACGTCATTTTTGTTGGGCCTAACTTGGTATGTTTTTTAGAAAACCATCAAGAAGAAATCATTGGTACAATGCATTGACAATTGTATGATCAAGTTATTCCCTAATATGCCGAACTTCAATTTTTTTTACCAATGAGCATAGATCCATCTTAAACCTAGATATATCAAACACTGAGAAGGATCTAGTTTATTGAGGTGTAAATGTTTTTAATGTTAATTCTTTAACACTTCAAGAAAGAATTTACACATCAAGATATTTGAGGTTCTTATTATATCTAGGTTTATGATAAAATCATTATATAT
>LPNX010786652.1:877701-899093 GCA_001517045.1 Pseudotsuga menziesii
CTTGCAAATGACATTTCTAAAAAAACCCAATCTATAGGCACTTTTAACTCTCCAAAAATATCCAAGTAAACAATATATTTAAATCAAACAAAATAATTAATCCACAAAATGAAATTCAAGAGTTAAATCAATCTATAAATAACACACCATCAAAATAAATTCACAACTATTTTTCTTTTTATTTATCTTATATTTGAACAATCATTAAACATCAACAATAAATTAATTAATTAATAAAAAAAATCAATAATTGACTTGCACACATCATCAAAATAAGTTGACATCAATTTCATCTAATATTTCCAATATTAGCTGGTCGTTACTGTCGTGCCATCAACTAAACTGCATATTTGATATTTCTATACTAAACATGGAAACTTAGAAATACATTCATGATATATAATATTTGTATAAGTCTAATCAACGAAACTTAGAAATTCAATCATACCGGTTTTGTCAAGCTCAAGCTCGCCTCCCATGGCGGCGAAGCTCTCGCCTCGAATTAAACCGACTGCACATGACGCAAAAGCTTTAAAAATTCCGGCATTATTGAAATACATGAGATTCTGTTGAGTTCCTGCAACGATGGTAACCATGGATATTCTTCTTGGAATTTTTGTATCTACCATAATTGGATTTGTGTGTCTGAATCAGTATTTCAAACGTTACAGAGGACGTCCGAATCTTCCACCTGGGAGCTTAGGTTTGCCTGTGATAGGAGAAACACTGTCGTTTTACAGAGCGCTCAGATCGAACAGGCTCTTTGAATATTTCTTTGGGAAGAGAGTTCAGAAACATGGGAAAGTTTTCAAAACTGGATTGATGGGATCTCCCACCGTGGTCTTCACAGGCGCTGTGGGAAATCGCTTCTTGATGGCTAATGAGTTCAAGCTGGTGGTGAGCTCGTGGCCCAAGAGCACCATAGATCTCATGGGAAGTGGCTCCATCATGGAGAAACAANTGGGCAATCACTTCTTGATGGCTAATGAGTTCAAGCTGGTGGTGAGCTCGTGGCCCAAGAGCACCATAGATCTCATGGGAAGTGGCTCCATCATGGAGAAACAAGGGAGCGAGCACCGGTGCCTTCGTGGGGTTGTCATGGCGTGCTTTCATGGGGCTCTTTCTGAGACATTTGTTGGGAAAATGAGCTCTGTCATGGAGCGCCACTTTGCAAGCCATTGGAAGGGCGAGAGCGTGGTCTGTGTGTTTCCATTGACGAAGCTGCTTACGTTTTCTTGCGTCTGTAGTTTCTTTCTAGGGCTTGAAGATGACGAGCAGGTGGAGGATTTCTTGAAGTTGTTTAAGATTTTTCTGGCGGGGTCTTTGTCGATTCCATTCGATTTTCCTGGGACACGGTATCGTCGAGCGATGACTCTCGATGGCACCGATGCTCGAGCACATAGATCGGAGTCTATTGTCGTCAATGTGGACAACGATGAAAAAACTCTAGTACTCACAAAACGAAGGCGGGTTCCAAAATCGAGCTCGGCACCCTCCATGGTGTCGATGTCGTTTTCAGGAATCCCAGGTGCGGCGGCCATGGCCAGACCACAAGTGAGCTCGGCCTCGTCCATCATCAGGCACGCCGTGATCGGTGTCGTGGTCTATATGTCAAGTTGAAATGTGTTTTTTATATGTCAATCGGCATGTGGTCTATATGTCAGACAGCTGCCCTTGTTTATCTAGAATTATAAATTTAATATGTTGTCCATAAACATATTACGCTAGAGAGTTTCTATGCTCCTGGATCGAGATTCATGACGTCGCAGTAGTAGATTGGATGCCAGATCATTGGAGGCGTTAATATAATACATCTGAAATTTGATAGCACTTAACACCAAGTTTTGCAGCTAAGTTGCACACTTAGCTAACACACCCTTCCACATGTGTCATGCAATGCAATTAATCACTAAATTATTGCACCTACGTTGCACACTTAGCTAATGTGCATTGCCATGTGTGTGTCATGCAGTGTGCCTCTCTCCACTAGGTAGCATCTCAAGGCAGACTGTATACGGGTTGTGGCGATCGGTGGATCAAATGAATCTCCTTTCTTGATAATCTTGATGTTCTTGTGGAGAACTGGACATCCAACAATGACGCAGGAGCAAATCTGCTCTCTTGCTATCTACCATCAGAGAACCAGCCCAAGTCTGGAAACCAATGATGCAAAAAGTGCGTTCTCATCATTAGGTTCTTACCATACTTCTGTGCTTTTTCTTTTTTCCCATGATACCGAAGAGATTTTCCAGCTGCATTTTTATGTTTTTTTTATTGAGTTTGAGTATTAACTTTGCAGGGGCTGTGAGTGAATTAGATGAAGAGAATGCTAATTCAAAGCCTACTCCTGCTAATGTTACAGATCCATGNCAGGTGCTGTGAGTGAATTAGATGAAGAGAATGCTAATTCAAAGCCTACTCCTGCTAATGTTACAGATCCATGTCAAGAAGGTACGGTTCAGCATATGTTCATATGTTCACAAAATTGTTATCAGATGGTGGGTTTTAACATTTCATGTCTCTGTGTGGCCTTACATTTGCGATATATGGTCATTTGTTAGGGGAGAGTGCTCCATCTGAGAGACAGGTCTCCCCAGACAAACTATATCGTGATAAAATTACAGTTGTGATCATGTCCAGTGTCCAGGTTAGAGCTGATTTAATTTTTAATCTGTTGATCTGTAAATATGTGAGAGATACCAAAACACAGACTGAAAAGAAAACCAACAAGTATTTTATATATATATATATATATATATATATATATAATACTTGCGGTCAGGAAACTAGTCGGCAACCCAGATCAGTGAGAAAATAATACGCATGCATGCATTGTCCATATTGGGCTCAAATATTGTTTCAGAGAGATTGATTCTTCTTGATTTCTGTGTGCAATAGAAGCATAATTGTGTGTCAATTTCCAATAATGTTGTGAATTAATAAAGATGCTGCAACCATTCGCAGAATTCTATATGGCTGGAGAATACTGTGTTGTTTTTTCCCTTGTTTCCTTATCTTGGCTTCAGGCCAATTTCTGAATATAGCAGGCTGGATATTATTTTATGCAACCATCCATGTGTATTCTGTTTTTTTTCTCTTAATTTTTAAACCCAGGCATCCGAACGTATCTAACATTAATTTTGTTTCGCTAAGAAACACAGTAAAATACTGAATAGAGAAGCAGAAACGGCGAGGGCTTTTGTGTCTTAATTAAAATTAAAGCATCTGTTTAATTAATTAACGTGCATGGATTACATATTGTGCATGTTAAATTAATTTATTTACCAGGTCACTCTCTGGATTCTAGATACGTTAAATTATGGTTTCCTCTCTCCAGCGGTCTCGGGGCTGGCTGATGCAACTCCAACGCTCAAAATCGAAGAGTGTGACGCGTCATCCCAGGCAAAGGACCTATGGCAAATGGCAAGGAAATCCTGCACGAATGGGACTTCTCATTGATTCAAAACTTCGAAGTGTCTATAGCTATATAACTGCACTGCTCAGTGTATTTTGAATATGTCTTTAGCACGATTGAAGTGGAGTAATATTTGCGAAGGAGTTCAGGCGCAGGAAAAATGGGCGTGAACCAGTCCTCTCTGAAGGGGTACCCTCATCCTTCCATCAGCAGCAAAAATGCATTCGATTGGACCATCAAGAAACTCATCCGAAGCGGAGACAACCAAGACTTCAAGCTGCAAATTCTGCATGTACAAATCCCTGATTAACGCGTGGACCTTGAGAATGAACGCGTGGCAATGGCGATGGGATATAAATTTTATTTTTTTAATTTTATATTATGATTTCATCTTGCCACATGTCGACTCAAATCTAGATACCAAACCCCAATGTTGACATCATCCCCTATCAACCAATCAGCTGTTTAGAAAAATAGATTTTTAACAAAATTAAAACAAATATTTTGCAAACGCCTAAGTCAAACTTTGGAAAACAGGTTTGATTTTTTAAAGCAGCGTCAAAAAACACCAGGTAATACCGAAAGTCAACCCAGGTTGAAATCGAACGATTGCAATATACCAGCCGGAGGCAGGTATAAAAACATTTTTTATATTTTATATAAATTAAACTTAAATTTATCAATGTGTATATTGTAAAACCCATCTACATTAATAAATAATTATAATAAGGTGGATATTCATACAAATATAAAAAAAGGCACGTGCAATCTACTTTTCTGATAAACAAAACAAAATAAATATTTTACTTTTCTGATAAACAAAATAAAATAAATATTTTATTAGAATGCAGGAGACTCTAAGGTTAGGTGTCTGCATACCATGAGAAGCTATCGAGGTGTAGATAAACCGTGAGGAGACTCAAAGTTCGTTTTGACTTTGAGTTCCCTGATCCGTCCCAATACAGATGGCAGGCCAAACCCTCAATAACCATGCATGTGGATAAAATTAAACTATATTATTTAATTATACATATCTAACTTGGAATAATAGATATTGTGATTTAAATCACACTGAAGTCAAGTAAATTTAAAATTCGAATTACTTAACAGGAAAAAAAACATTAGAATTGCAATTAAATTATTTATTAATGAACAAAATTAACCTAAAACAACCTAGTTTAGCAACGTGATTAATTTACTTTTAACACACTAAATTATACATAAAAGACGAAAAAATCATAAAAAACTTGAAATAATGTTTATAATATCAATTGAATCAATATCTAGAAGAAGTAAAGAACCATTAATTAACAAATAATTAAAATCACTAATTATAAAGTCCCATTAAAATTAATGTTAGCCTAATTTTTTAAATTGATAATTGCAAAAATTAAGCTACAATGTAAAGAATATTATTATGATTTAAAACCATTGAAATTCATTGCATAGTTAAGGAAATAACATTATGCAAAGCAGAGCGAGCTAGAGTTTGGCATTTTGTCGCAAAAGCTAGATGGTTTGGCATTTTGGGATCGAACTGAAAAACTAAACTAGATGGGAAAAAAGACTATTGCATACGATTTGGAGCACCAATACTCACAGATATTAATCACAATTAAACAAACATAAAAAATAAAATTGAATAGAAAACCATTATCTTTATGTTCCAAATTAGATAACAAACCCAATCACTTCGTTCAGTAGGGTGACGAAAGCGTAAGTGTAATTAATAAATGTAGTATAAACATAGGAAGTGGTTTCCACCTACATGTGTGTTGTTGTTTAGAGCCAAAGAGCAATAATAATCTAGGATCTTATACCTTCCTTGGAAGAACCACGACTCATAGCGGTCTCGGCCCTACTAAGAATCCCACCAATTGTCTCTTCTCGTAGGGGTTCTGTCATTGATGGCTATAGTGAACTACTCATTTGCTGAAAAATATACAAATACAAAAGATTAATCATAAATAATTCATCCACAAAAAATATAAATTTACATGCGAAAAATCAAAGAGATAAGACGATCAACATTCCACTCACCATTCAACTTGCTCGGTCTGTGAATCTATAAAGTAAAAAATATATCAAAAGCTAAAAGACTTTTAAATTTACATTAGCAAGTCCTTATGTCATGGCTAGAGATTGGGACTCCCATATTAACATAACAACACCAATTATTAGTTACTTCCCTGAAAAATATAAACACCAAATCCCACCAGCTATCCCTATTGTTATTGCATTCACTTAATTATTTTTTATTATTTTTGAAAGGTTATATCCTTCATTAAGCTTCACAAATTTAACCCTCACCTGCTAATCTTTCTTAGAACCAGGTAAATCTCACATATGTTCCCACGCCATCTTATATAAATTCCAATTTTCCATCGCACCTCCATCAATCCATCCATTGTTGCAAGCTCCATCACAAGCTAAAAATAAAAAATGAGAAGTTAAATGTCTCCTTATGGACCAATCACACTCCCTCCTAGAAACCCACTCGCTTATATCCTTTAGTTAAACCAACCAATCCAATCGACTCACTTTATTAGAAACTTCGTCTATATCCTCGAGTTGAACCCACTTATCCAACCTACTAGCTTTATTCACAACTTTTTATGATAGTGTTTTTCCTATACTAAAAGTGATGTAGGGATGAGATTCAAACACAAGAGTATACCATGATCATCGCCATATTGCTCCATAGATGCAAAGGGTGCATGATTCATGGTCACAATATCATAATGGTGACCCAAGATCAACAAAATATAACATCAATGATCTCTGCATAAGAGATAACCATTCATTCCCGTCTAAAGAAAAGAAAAGAAAAGAAAGATAGAAGGGAAGTTCTATGCTTCCGTCTAGTTTTCCATTAGATTAGAATTAATGAGGGGAGACTTGGTGCACAGTGGAGATAATCCCTCGCAGACTTGTAGGAACATAGGTAAATACAATCCACTTAGATGTGGATACAAAGCAATGCAAGATGATTACAATAATAATGGTGGATGTTAAAATCATTGCAGCTAGAACTTGCAAGTTTATGGTTAAAATACACTATTGAGGATATATACTATCGAAGGTATACAATTGAAAATGTAATATAAAAGAACAATCGAAGGTAATATGAAATTGAAGGAAGCTATCCAATCAAAGGGATAGCATGTAAATATTGATGATATGGATTATACCAATAGATGGTTCATTTCCTATTTTGGGTGTCAATATGAGTCTCAAATTGTCACGATTTAGGGTTATTTTGTGTGTAACATATAACATATAGTATGTAGATCTCTATATGTGCATTCAACATTCAAATATGGTAAGATGTAGAGATAACAGAGCTAAATGACATGATACTCTGGTCACTAGATGTTTCCCATAAGAATGTGCAGGTATGTAATGATGATAAATAGGTCTAGTAGAATCCCACATTGCTCAAAATAGTATAGAGCAAATGGAATCATGGACTTGATATATCTAGTGATATGATACCTTTAACAGACCTAGATAACTTCAATGTTGGGATAAATTTGCATTAATGTGAACCATGTATAAATACAATAGTGAGTGGCATTTAGTTTTGATCTTCCATAGGATCATTTAGACTTCATGGTGACTCTTCAATTTATTTTACATAAATATTCAATAATATAATATGCGCAATAACCTAATATTTACAATATACCACAATCGCTAAGGATTAGGTATCTAACAAGTTATTAAAATGGCATGTTTAAACCATAAATATATGGAAAATAATTATGATTATAAGCTTAATTTAATGCCCATTAAACTTTTAGAGATTTTAGTGATATCTATTTATTTTGCATCATATTCTATATTTGTTTCACTGGATAAAAGCATTATCTAAATAAAGTGAATACCTAGAAATCGAAATCGAAGGTAATATGAAATTAAAGGAAGATACACAATTGAAGGGATAACATGCAATGTTTCATAATATTAGTCTCTGATAGTCACGATTTAGGGTTATCTTGTGTGTAACATATAGCAGACAATATGCAAAGCTCTAGAGGTGCATTCAACACATAGGTCTGGTAAGATGTAGAGCTAACAAAGCTAAATGACAATATACTCTAGTCACTGGATGTTTCCCATAAGAATTTGTAGGTCTATAATGATAGTACATAAGTCTAGTAGAATCCCACAATGCTCAGAATATTATAAACCACATGGAATCATGGACTTGAAATATCCAACGATTTGATATCACTAATAGGCCTAGATAACTCCAACGTTGAGATAAATTTACATTAACATAAACCATGTATAAATAGAATGTTGAGTAGCCTTTAATTTAAATCTTCCATAAAATTATTTAGATGTCATGATGACTCTTCATTTTATTTTAAATAAATATTCAATATTATAATATATAAAATAACCTAATATTTACAATATACCATAAGCCTCCTTAAGTATCTAACAAGTTATTAAACTGCCATGTTTAAACCATACAATATATAAAAACAATTAATTTAATTCTCAAAACATATAATTTAATTCTCATTAAACTTTTCATATCTATTTATTTTGCACAATATTTTATATTTGTTTCTTATCCTATAAAAGCATCATGTAAATAAAGTGAATACATGGAGTGAAATGTCTTCATTATAATTGCAATTTAAATTTCTTTGTTCTTTATTTTACATATAAAAAAATTGAGGGAACTTATGAATGAATGCTACTATAAACTAAATATGAGAACTAAGACAATAGGAACACTTGGTTTATGCCATAATTATATTTTTATACTCCAAGTCTAGGTATGCATCATGTATGGGGCCGCTAAGAGAATGTACAGTCATAAAATTCGTTTCTTTGCTTAATATATTATATTGTAATTGCAACATCCTAAATTTTTTAATTTTACCAAGAGCACTTGGACTTTGTTGCCAATATTGAGGGTGAATGAGAGATGGATTTCTTCATGGAGAGTTGTCATCAATTAGATTACACCATTTTGTGTTGCTACATATTAGATTACGCCACTTTGTGTTGATACATGATAAATTATAGTGATAAAGAGAAAACTTAAAAAAGATACCAAGGATGAATCGGTTTAATAAAATGTTTTAATTCATTCTATACAATGAGTAATTCTATATTAAGTGACCAAACTTCTTTTAACATTTTATAATCTATATTATCAAGTTTTGTCAATTAGTTGTATTATAAGGATATACTAAACATGGCATCAATGGAATATATCAAGGAATCCATTATTTTTTGCATATATTTACTTTCAGATGTATTTTATATATTTATATGAGGATTTACAAAAATGCAACGAAGAAAACCTGCATCTTAACAATGATGTTTTTCATTTAAAAAATAAGATGGTAAAACATCAACACAATGATTATGAATACAAATTCAATACCTTGAAAGGATATTTAACAAGAACATATTAGAAAAAAAATCATGGAATTTCTCGTCCAAAAAAATCATGGTCAAAACCTACTTGCAAAAATCAAGAAATCAAAGGATAAGATGTAATGCAACTACAACATAGAGCATGGTAATCAAGATTTAAAGAATTAATTGAACAATGTCTTATTAGGAAAATAAAATTATCATGTAATGAACCTTATTAGAGGACACTCGAACAAATCAAAAGTTTAGAAGATAAGTGTTATAGCCCAAAATGGAACTTCTCCGTCCGTGACAACATTTACATGTTTTCTCGCATGACGACACTTCATGAAAGTTGTTGTTAGTCACCCAAAGGAAACCTGTGGATTGAATGGCCATACCAGGAGTTCTGTAGCTTTGTTTTACCTCTTTTCTTGACCATTGGAAAGGTAACAAACTAAGGAACAACTTTCCAGATCAAATTAATTCCTGAAAACTCATGGAAATACCCTGAAATTTTTATTTTTTGAACCATACGTTAGTTGTTAGTGGGAAGCCTGCATTTTTGCACTTTGCATACACGATTTGTCAGTGTTGTACCCGCATATATCCCTATAAGTGGTAAAAAAATATAAAATTCTTGAAATTTGGGTGGTTTTGGAACTGCCTCTCGGTTGTAACTGACCTATCCTTGACCCTAACTCTTAAAATTGTTATATAAGAGAGGGAGAAGGGACCATGAAGGGGACTTAACCTTTTGATATTGTTATGCTGGTGAAATTTGGACTCTCATCCCCCTCACCTTTTCCCTAGTTGTCATGTACCCTTGTTGTAGAGCTTGGAGGTTGAGAATCTTGGAGGAGAGAAGCAGGAGATCCAGATTGAAGGTTTCACGAGGTTCCTTTGTTGGGGAGATTGTTGGCTAAACTAACACAAAGGTTTTCTGGTTGTCATTTAAGATGATGAAGATCAATGGTGGAAAGAAATTCCGCGGATCGGAGATGCAAGGTAGAATTAAGTTTTTGTATTTACGGAGTCCATTAAAAAGTGAAACTTTGAAGGATTGAGATCGACACAAGGCAAGATCCACGACGCTGAAACATTCTGTAGGTTCAACATGCCCGGATGAATAAACTTTTTAAAATCATAGAATAGGTTAATTGATGGAAATATCGGGTGGTTGAGAAAGGAGCGGAGATAGATCTACGGTCGTGGATAATTCCGCGGATTGAACTAGCGCGAAAAAATTCAAGATTTCAATTCGCGGTAAGTGGTAGAGGCTACAGAGATCGATGGTTATGACAGATGCTCGCTCATGGATAATTCCGCGTTTTGAAGATGCTCTCTCGATCAGAAGTGAAAGAATTAACGGAATGTTAACGTTTTCAAGTTTGTACGGTTCCTATGAAGACAGATTATAGATCAACGGTTGATGTTGATTCCCCCAAATCAAACTGTGCAGGTTGATAGTGTTGAGCTTTTGTATGAGGATTGGCTCCCGACTTCCGAGCCGCAACGATGGGCGGATGGCTTCTTTTGTTCATGACCGCTATGGTGGTTAACTTCTCTTTCTCATGGCCTCTACGACCGATGGAAATGGAAGTTTGTGAAGCGCTTAAAGGCCTAAATAATGAAAATGTCAAAAAATGTTATGTGTATAATCTAATGGTCATAGGAATTTATAGAATGATAACTAATTCTTGATCAGGATTATGAAAGGTTGGGAGGCTGAAGCAGTTGAGGTGTATGTGTATAAAGGTGAGCTGAAGAGAAATGTGTAGGGTTAGCCATTTAGTGGAGATACTGAACTCGATAATTAAAGAAGAATTATCTGAAGAAGAGATAGAGTGAATAGCAGAGACTAAGATCAAACAATGAACGGAACAAAGAATGGGTAGTAGAGGCAAAATAAAAGAGAAGCAGAGATAGAGAAAACCAAAAGAAGAATGAAGACAAATGTCGAGTATAGCATAATGAAAGCAGAGCAGAAGAACTGAACATAGATGAAGTGGTAAGCATCGTTATCTCAGTATCATTGTATTGTATTGATTCAAAGTAATTCTAGCAAATAGGGTGGTAGGGTGGTGCCAGGGAGGAGAGTTGGTGCTCTTTACAAGTCGATGCTTGTAATTCATAGGTTGTAGCCTCATTTGAGTAGGAGCTCAAAGAAAGAGAAGATGTACAGAAGTTGAAGATTTCCTGACATCCTAAGAAGAAGAGGTTTTTCCCTTTATGGGTTTCCTCATGAAATCTGTGTCTCTGTGTATTTTGTGTGATTGAATGGTGATGGTTTGCTTTACATGTTAAATCCGCTGCAATAGAGTTTCCGCTAATAAAGAATGAATATATAATTCCTCATAACATATTGAATGTCATAAAACTTCAAGGATAAAACTTTTTAAAATTGTATAAGATTTTTTTAGGACAGAAATTAACTGATTCAACCCCCCCCCTCTCAGTTAATTGAATACTTTCAACAATTGGTATCAAAGCCGGTTCCTTTAGTCTAAGGAATATATGATAATCTTAAAAATGACAAGTCATGATGGTTCAACCAATAAAGCTCCTCTATTTGATGGAACAAATTTTTCTTTTTGGAAAGTTAAAATGAGAACATACCTAATTTCCTTAGGTGCTGATGTTTGGGAAGTGGTAGAAACTAGATATACGAAACCTATTGTACTAGCTTCCAAAGATGATAAGATAGAGTTTAGTTTTAATGCAAAAGCAATGAATTCTATACTGAGTGGTATTTCAGAAGCTGAGTTTGTAAAGGTAATGCATTTTGAATCTACAAAAGAAATGTGGGATAAACTCATTAGTAGCTGTGAAGGAAATGAAAAAGTAAAAGATTCCAAACTTCAAACTTACAGACTGAAATTTGAACAGCTAAAGATGAATGAGGATGAGACTTTTAGTAAATATTTCTTAAGAGTTGAAGAACTTGTGAATTCCATGAAGGGTCTTGGTGAGAAGATTGGGGAAGCTCCTCTTGTTCAAAATATTTTGAGATCTCTACCTGATAAGTTCAATCCAAAAGTCTCTGCAATAGAAGAAATGAATGATCTGAAAACCTTATCTATTGACCAAATTCTAGGAACTTTAACTGCCTATGAAATGAGGACCAGTAAAGATAAATCTACCATTAGAGAAGCTTCTTTTAAAGTAGACAAACATGCAAATTCTGAAATGGAAGAGATTGAGGAATTTTTTTTAAGAAGACTAGAATATAAAGTGAAGTTTCCTTTTAAATGTTTCAATTGTGGTAAGGTAGGGCACTTTGCATATAAATTCCCTTATAAGGAAAAAGATCAGAATTCTATTGGTGGAGAGAAACACACATTTAAGAGATACAATAAAAACAATAACTACAAAAAGAAAAGTATGTGTGCAAATGATGTTGATCCCTCAGAAGTTACAGACAGTGAGTCATCTTGTGAAGATAAATTGAATGATTTTATGATTATGGCCATAGAATATCTTGAAGATGAATATGATGGAAGTGATATGAACGATGAATATGTTGTAGTTGATATGGAAGTTGAGTTGATTAGTGCATTGGAATAAATTGATAGACTCAGACTAAAGAAGAGAAAAAAAAAATTGCTAATGCAATATGAAAATAATGTTAAAGCACTGTGTATAGATTGTATCTTGTTAAAGGTAGAACTAGAAGAAGCAAAGAAAATAAGCGATGTTCTAAAAGAACAATTATCATAGAAAAAGATGAGATGTGAAGCATTGGAGGAAGAGGTAGTGAAATTCAGAAAAGAATTGGAGAAATTCAATCTCTCTATCATCAAAACTTGTCAAGTATTAAAGCTTCAGAAGAATTAAATAACATCCTAAGTAAGCAAAGATATCCTTTGAACAAGACTAGTATAGGTTATGAAGAAGGTACAATTAGCAGTCAATCAGAAAACAAGGAAACAACTAAGGTGATTAAATTTCAAAACAACAATCAGCCAGAGTACACAAAGTCAGCAAATTTCATCAAAGCTGAAGCGAATAAAAAAAACAACGAAGTTAAACTAATGAGTGGTAAAGATGATATATCTACAGGAACAGATAACAGTGCTCTGCAGTCAAGAAAGAGTGAAGAAGAGGTAAAGAATAGAATTACTAGCAATCTATTTCAAGAAAACAACCAAAATTCAGGTACCAAATTTTTTTTGATGGTTACTGTTATTTTTGTTTTGACTTTGGTCATAAAGCTGTAAATTGTGTTTTTAACTTTAGAAACATACAATGAAGAATGTTTAGCAATAACCACATGCTGCAACATAAAGTGAAATAGTCAATGAGCCAACAAGAGCATCATTCTATTCCATCTCCAACTAGAAGAAGAGCTCATGCTAGAAATATCAATTCTTTTGAGTTGTTGTACGACATGCCAGAATGTTATATTTGTCATAATTTTGGACACAAAGCCACATAATGCTAAAGAATTATGAATTAGATTCAAGAGTAGATTATTCAGTTAAAAAGGAAAAAGTATGGAAGAAGAAAGAAAACAACCAGTGTGGGTTAGTGCTTTCCGCTCAAAGACAAAAGGACCCCTGGTATATTGACAGTGGATGTTCCAAACACATGACTTGGGATAAAATTGAATTTCTATCTTTGAGCGAACACAAATCAGGAGATGTAAATTTTGGAAATGATGTTCCGAGGAAAATCAGAGGCAAAGGGTTGGTAAGTATAAATAGTAAAGGAAAATCTCAAGATATATTGTTTGTAGATGTCTTGAAGCATAATCTTCTTAGTGTCAGTCAGGTATGTGACAGAGGATGTGAAGTTGTTTTCACCTCTAAAGAGTGCAAAATAAAATATGTATCTTCAGGACAATTGGTTGCCAAAGGTATAAGAATAGAAAACAATGTCTATGTTTTGAAAGAAGATAAGGAAGAGTGTCATCTAGGCAAGTATGATGAGAGTTGGCTATGGCATAGAAGACTTGGACATTTGAATTTTGATCATTTAATCAAGCTTAGAAATAATGGAGTAGTAAAATATTTTCCTAAGATATAAAAACCATATGACTCTGTATGTAAACCCTATCAAATGGGAAAACTGACTCGAACTTAGTTTAAATCCAACAACTTCACATCAACAGATAAACCTCTTCATTTAGTGCATGTGGATTTATGTGGACCATCAAGAAAGGAAGGAACAGGAAGATAAAACTATTTTATGTTGGTTATTGATGATTATTCTAGACTAACATGGGTTGCTTTCCTAAAAGAAAAATCTGAAGTATTTGAAAAATTCAAAGTATTTAAGGCTCTAACTGATAATCAAACAGGAAAAAGATTAAAATCTGTAAGATCTAATAGAGGAGGAGAGTTATGTTCAAAGGACTTCAAAGAATTATGTGATGAACAAGGAATCAAAAGAGAATATACAATTTTAGGGACTCCACAGCAAAATGGAGTAGTTGAGAGATAGAATAGATCAGTTCAGTAGATGGAAAGGTTAATGATGAATGAAATAAATATTTCTCAAACATTCTGGGTAGAAGCAATTCACACATCTATTCATATTCTTAACAAAGCCTACTTAAGGCCAAAAAGCGATAAAACTCCTTATGAGTTGTGGTTTGGGATACTTTCTTCAATCAAGCACTTTAAAGTCTTTGGAAGTAAATGTTATATAAAAAAAAATGATGAACACCTTGGAAAATATGATGATAGGGCTGATGAAGGTATCTTTTTGGGGTATGCTACAAACAGTAAAGGATACAGATGCTATAATAAGAGGTATGGCTGACAACATTGACAACATTGACATTAAAATTGATGAAGGTATGGCTGTCAAAGACGTTCAGATAAGCAGTGTTGAATCAAATATAGAGGACACAACTGAAAAGGAAGAAGAATGGGTCCAAGAATCAGAAAAGGAAGACTCAAAGTCAGATAATGAAGATACAGATTCACAACAATAATCAATAAAAACCTCTTCAAGAATTATTCAAAAAAATCATCCCAAAAGTCAGATTATTGGTAACAAGAATGAAGGTGTACAGACAAGAAGAAAGTTACTCAAGGATTCAGAACAGTCTCACATTGCTTTTCTATCTATAATAGAACCCAAGAATTTTTATGAAGCCAGTGAAGATGAAGTTTGGATAAAAGCCATGAATGAAGAGCTTGATCAGATTGAAAAGAATAATACTTGGGAACTTGTTCCTAGACCAACAGACAAGAATGCGATTGGTTCCGAATGGGTGTTTAATAATAAAATGAATGAACAAGGACAAATTGTGAGGAATAAAGCTATATTGGTCTGTAAAGGGTATGCTCAAATTGAAGGACAAGATATTGATGAAACCTTTGCACCCATGGCAAGAATGGAAGCTATCAGAATGTTTCTTGCTTATGCTTTTCACAAGAAGTTCAAAATTTATTAGATGGATGTCAAGTCAGCATTTCTCAATGGAGATCTAGAAGAATAAGTTTATATGGAACAACCCAAAGGATTCTCACTAACAGACAATCTTGATTATGTCTGCAAACTAAAGAAGGATCTATATGGATTGAAACAAGCACCTAGATCCTGGTACTATAGATTCGAGAAATATTTACAAGAAAAAGGATTCAAGAAAGGCACTGTTGATAGTAATTTTTACATCAAAACAGAAGGTGATGACTTATTAGTGGTTTTTGTTTATGTTGATGATATTATTTTTGGATGTACTAATGATTCTTCCTTTCAATGGTTTGCTAATGCCATGCAATCTGAGTTTGAAATGTCCATGATTGGAGAATTGTCATAGTTTCTTGGTCTTCAAATCACTCAGAGTTCTGAAGGTCTATTTATCTCCCAAAAGAAGTATCTGAAGGAAATGTTGAAGAAATTTCAGATGGAGGATTTTTCACCTGTTAGTACCCCTATGATTGTTGGCTGCAATCTTAGCAAAGATGATATTTCACCTGATGTTGATCATAGAACATACAGGTCAATGATAGGAAGTCTTATGTACATCACTGCATCTCATCCTGATATTATGCATGATGTTGGAATGGTAGGAAGATTTCAGTCTTCTCCTAAACAAATTCACTTGGTTGCTGTGAAGAGAATGTTCAAATATTTGAAAGGCACTATATGATTTATGGTCTCTGGTATCCTAGAAATCAAAATTTTTAGTTAATTGCATATTCAGATGCTGATTGGGAAAACTGTTTGGATGAGAGAAAGAGCACAAGTGGAGGTGCATTCTTCTTAGGTGATTCATTAGTAGCATGGATGAGTAAAAATTAAGGTTCAATATCCTTGTATACTACTGAAGTTGAATACATTGCTGCTGCCACCTGCTATACACAGGTACTATGGAGATTGTTGGGGAGATTGTTGGCTAGACGGACACAGATGTTTTTTGGTTGTCATTGATGGAATTCAGATTTAAGATGATGAAGATCAATGTTGGAAAGAAATTTCGTGGATCAGAGATGCAAGGTACAATTAAGTTTTTGTATTTGCGGAGTCCATTAAAAAGTGCAACTTTGAAGGGCTGAGATCGACACAAGGCAAGATCCACGGTGCTAAAAAATTTCGTGGGTTAAACATGCTTGGATAAAGAAACTTTTTCAAATCACAGAATAGGTTAATTGATGGAAAGATCGGGTGGTTGAGAAAGGAGCAGAGATATATCTACAGTTGTGGATGATTCTGCGGATTGAACTAGCATGAAAAAAGTCAGGATTTCAATTCTTGAAAAGTGGTAAAGGTTACAAAGATCGACGGGTACGAAAAGAGACTGGGTTGATCAATAGACAAGGTGAATTCTGTGTTATGAAGATGCTCGCTCGATCAAAAGTGAAAGAATTAGAGGAATGTTAAAGTTTTCAAGTTTGGATGGTTCTGATGAAGACAAATTATAGATCAACGGTTGATCTTGATTCCCCCAAATCAAGCTGTGCAGGTTGATTGTGTTGAGATTTTGTATGAAGATTGGTTCCTGACTTTTGATCCGCAACGACGGGTGGATGGCTACTTTTGTTCATGACCGCTATGGTGGTTGACTTCTCTTGTTCATGGCCACTACAACAGATGGAAAAGGAAGTTTGTGAAGCGCTTAAAGGTGTAAATCATGAAAATGTCTAAAAATGTTATGTGTATAATCTGACGGTCACAGGAAGTTATAGAATGATAACTGATACTTGATCAGGAATATGAAAGGTTGGGAAGCTGAAGCAGTTGAGGTGTACATGTATAAAGGTGAGCTGAAGCAAACTATGTAGGGTTAGTTGTTCAGTGGTGATACTGAACTCGGTAAGTAAAGAAGAATGATATGAATAATAGATAGAGTGAAGAGGAGAGACTAAGTATGCATGGACCAAAGACCAGACAATGAACGAAACAAAGAATAGGTAGCAGAGGAAAAAAAAATGAGAAGCAAAGATAAATAAAACCAGAAGAAGAATGAAGACAAATGTCGAGTATAGCAAAATGAAAGCAGAGCAGAAGAACATAACAGAGATGAAGTGGTAAGCATCGTTATATCAGTATCATTGTATTGTATTGATTCTAAATAATTCTAGAAAAATAGGGTGGTAGGGTGGTGCTAGGGAGGATTGTTGTCCTCAAGATTTAGTGGGTGATGAATAACTTTGAGAGTTGGTGCTCTTTACAAGTCAGTGCTTGTAATTCATAGGTTTTCGCCTCATTTGAGTAGGAGCTCAAAGAAAGAGAAGATGTACAGAAGTTGAAGCTTTCCTGACATCCTAAGAAGAAGAGGTTTTTATCTTTATGGGTTTCTTCATGAAATCTGTGTCTCTTTGTATTTTGTGTGATTGAATGATGATGGTTTGCTTTACATGTTAAATCTGGTGCAACAGAGTTTTTGCTAATTAATAATGAATATAGAATTCCTCATAACATATTGATTGTCGTAAAACTTCAAGGATACAAGTTTTTTAAAATTGTATAAGATTGTTTAAGCACAGAAATTAACTGATTCAACCCCCCCCCCCCTCTCAGTTAATTGAATACTTTCAACATCCTTGCATGTGGAGAAGGTATATCTTGTACTTCTCCCATTGATTAATAAATATTTGATGTTCTTCTTGTTATAGCTGATTTTTCCATGCTTGTTATATCATGTTTTTATGGCCTAACCCTCTCCCTATGTAGACTCCTTAAACCCCCTTTTCTCCCTATTAGTTTGATTCTCTAGAAAATCCCTTTAAAAGTAATTTTTATGGGTATACACATGTCACTAGTTTAGAGCCTGTGTGTACATGTAGTTTTCTCCACTATGACCCGTGTACATCGAGAAATGTACTAAAAAACTAAAATATATGGATTTTCCCCTCATCAAGTAACAAATAACTTGACATGTTAGTGGTAGGGATAACCCCTTGCCACTTTCGGTTGAGAGACAGATATATTTCCATAATCTTATTCGTATCTAGGGAATTTTGAAGTACCTTTGGTGCTTTCGAGCTTCAATCTTTGTTACCCTTCCCATACAGTAGATCCCACCTACGAATGTCCTCCTGATCATTGGTTATATTGAGGTGACCTTAGTTTCCTTACCTAGGTATCACAGGGGGTACTTGCAGAGGTTATTCATTAGAGGAAATTTCAACTCAAAATGGGCCTCCTAAAATGAACTAATAAAATAATAAAATAATATTTATTAATTTTGGAGGAAGAAAAGAAAAAAACTACTTTTTGTTTGTATTTTTGACATATCTCCCTGTGTTTTTACTCAAATTTCAATCGGGAGAGCTCGTTGGATGCGGAATTAAATTCTGCATCCAACGAGTACCCATTCGGCATACTTTTGACGGACCCTGCTACCCCAAAAACAAGAAATACCTAAAAAATGGAATGATGATGTCATAATTCCATTTTCAAGGTATTTCTTGTTTTTGGGGTAGCGGGGTATGTCAAAAGTATGCCAAGTGGGTACTCGTTGGATGCGGAATTTAATTCCGCATCCAACGAGCTCTCCCGATCGAAATTTGAGTAAAAACACAGGGAGATATGTCAAAAATACAAACAAAAAAAGTAGTTTTTTTTATGATACCTATCCCCAAATTTATATTAAAAAAGTGTTTAAGACCTATATGGTATTTCAAATTTAAAGCAATTTCATTGGCTAACACATGATGACATGGAATTTGAATAAAAGTTAAAAGGCCCATTTTGAGTTGAAATTTCCTCTAATGCTATGAGTGTCCTAGCTAGGTAGGGGTCAGAAAACATAGTTGTTATATGCGTTGAAGCTGAGGGACACTATAATTGGTTACACTACTCTGCTTGTAGTGTATGGGAGTCTTAGGCCTCTCCTAGGTGACACATACCTGCTGCATTCGGGAGATCACTTATCCTCCCTCTTGGATTGTTTGCATCTGCCTTATATTTACTTAGGGGTTTGCTCATTGTGCTCTATATTTCTTTAGGGATTGTAATCTGTTGAGTATTGTTATTTTTGTGGAGGAATCATGGATTGATTTCCAGCACTCTACTAATCTCGACATTTAGTAGGGATTTCGCCTTGTGGCTCTCCTCCTCCTCCTCAGAAGAGGATTATGAGTTCTAGGTGAACTTTTACACATTGTTCTAACCATGAGTACTACATATGAGAACCTAGATTCCCTCCCCTTATCAATACTATGGAATGGGGAATGCTACCGTATTGATACCCAGGACTTCGGTTGACATCGACCCTCACGGGGCTGGTACTTCCTATAATACATGAACCTAGCTTTTAGACTTTATAGCTCCCATTAGAGGTCTTCGTCATGAAGGTCGATTAGTGAGATTCATCACATTCCCTCTAGCACATGTCCTTTTAGGTTTGGCCTACCATACCTAACTGATACTATCCCATCATATGTTTTTGATCTTGGTATGGATCCTAGTGTTGGGATTGGGGGAACCACAACACCTTTTCTCGTGGATAGATTTGGGAATGGTCATATTGCTCCTTCTGCTCCATTCATGGAAGGATTTTCACTCCCTCCATATGGTCTTAACATGGGTGTTCGTTCTCATGGAGGATACCATAAACATGTGAAGGTTGGTGGCACAACTTACATTCCATCTTATGCCCCATTGTCCACCACACCTATTCCTTCAAATGCCTTTCTCATGTCATACCCTCCTCATATACCGCACGGTCCTTCGGGACATGGTTCTCCATATAACCATGTTTCTCCCTCGTCAATTGGTGTTGCTGCGTCGAGAGGTTACGTACCTCCTTATATGTCTGGGAGTCAACCCGCCTGTCAACCATAAAAATATGGTTACATGGTGCCTCATGCTCAAGGTACAACAAACTATCACATTCTTGTGCAACCTTTTACAGGTCATACAGGAGGGGGTTATTATCTGACAAGCCAAGGCCGGGACCTTTACTATAATCACTATTGCTGGAAATTCTCACCTCCTGCGGATAGGAGTTGTTTCCCTAGACCTAAATGATACAGGTCTAGAACAAATGAGTGATAACAAGGATAAGCACTTCCCCTAGAATTGATAGATGTCTGGAATAAGTTTTTTGTTTATACTGTAGTATGATGTATCATCCTTCTATGGTGTTAGATCTCCATAGATGTACCTGTAATAAACACATCAAAACAACATACAAGATCAAAAGTACCAGAAAATGATCTACAACTCTATATTAGGGACTAAGGAATCTGACAAGAAAATGAGTGATCATAACACAATACATTTTTTGGGAAAGGAACCATCATTGCATTGATCATAAAAGAAGAGAGATTACAACCATTGTGCCTTAGTGTTGTGATGCCTCATGACATGCCAAGTCTTGTCCTCAAAGCTTCAACTTGTCTTCTCTACACTCACCCTAGATTTGGACAGAACTTAGTTGTAGCAACATAAATGTTCTCTCTCTCAGCCATGGGGGATGATCTAGTATTTATATCCCTTGGGAGGATAGGGATGGTTGAGAAAATGGTGGATAAGGAAAAAGGGATATTCTACTAGGGGGGATCTCAAGTCCAGGTGGTCCATAAGAGTAGGGATGAGGGTGCCATGAAGCTTTCCTTTGAGAATCTTCGTGAATCTTCTCTTTCACTATGGAGACAGAGTGTTACCAGAGTGGAACCGCTTATTGATCAAAGGTTAAAGGTGGTGACACCGCTCATTGTCAAGGGACAAGAGGAGTCACTGAAGACGGTAACGCCAATTGCATAAAGGGAAGAAGAGATGGTGGACACAAATATGAAAATAGGAGTCTTGGACAGTGTCTAACTTCATAACTTGAGGATTTGAGTCCATTTATGGTGTTTTGGTTCTTAGTACATGATGGTGATGAGAATTGTGTGTAACAGAATTCCCCCCCAAAGCATGAGGATAGAGGGATACAATATGCGAGAGCTTTATAATAAAAAGTTATCACTTCAAGGAAAGAAATCGCTTGGTCGTAGATCATCATCAACCCATATTTTATGCAATACATCAACACTTTTGACTCATATCTAAATGACTCCTCATCATGGGTGCAAACCGATACAAGACAGATCCATTAGAGGAAATTTCAACTCAAAATGGGCCTTTTAAATTTTATTCAAATTCCATGTCATCATGTGTTAGCCAATGAAATTGCTTTAAATTTGAAATA
>LPNX010786652.1:899335-967751 GCA_001517045.1 Pseudotsuga menziesii
AGAGAGATGAATAAACATGGCTACTAGAATACAACGTATATCCATGTGAAGAAGACTTAAACTTGGACATAGATACCAGACATACAATGTAGATCTATGTCATATGGACACAAATTTGATCACATTCACGACCATACAAATGTGGATCCATGCTAGGACTCATAAAAATACTCCATCGCAGCTTGGGAAAAGCAATGAGTGCTTAATAGATACCTAGGTTCTTTGTCTCGTCTTCCACAAAGTATGATTCTATCCATGTGATACAATTTATTGATGTTGAACATGGTAGAAACCACTTGATTACTAGTCAATGATGAGAATCGTTAACAAGTGTGAGGGAGATCACCATTGATGTAGATCATTCCTAAGGTACCCTAGTACAATCTCTCAAGTGTGAATAGATGATCTGATGTCGAACACTCATTTGAATCTTTTGATCAAAGGTCAATGATGTGAACCTATGTTGAAAGTGAGAGAATTTGTCATTGATGCATATAGATCTCAAGGTACTTGTTGTTTGTTTCTAAGAATACTTCCTGGATGATGAGTTGAAGTCAACAGGAATAGTATCATCGAAGGAGGGCCATGATGAATCCCGCATTGAAGACATGAAGCTCGAAACAAATTTATGTAATTTTGAGTATGATGTAACCATAGGACTGACTCAAAGGTAACTGACACAAAAGTTTGACTACAGATGCAAACTCTCAACATGACTTCCCTTTGAACATCGGGTGACACGATCAAAGACTTGGAAGCATTTACTTGACCAGGAAGATACCAAGACATAATGCGACAGTGGACGATGCATTATTTGAAAGACTCAAAGGAGTGACATGAATCATGAAAGTGGACCAACTTGGAAGCAAGATGAATACCCAATTGACTGAATGAAGTGCAGACAAGTGCCATGTTCAAAGGTGACTAATAACTTCCATTACTACAAATGAAAGTTCCCTTCCCTTAATTTCCCCATCATGATTGATGAGTGCCTCTTTTCATTTTTACGAGTGCAAAGAGGGTAACAAACACTCATTGCAGCTTATCCCAAGACAAGTCCATTCTCATATGTTTCACGAACCTGAGAAAGGAGGGGTTTGTTCCCCAAAAAAGGTCTCTTAGTGTTTAATTTAACGATTCCATTGAAAGTTAACTCATTATCGTTCATGTTTAGAGAGTCTGAATGAAAATAGAAGAAGACTCCAAAAGGTCTTTTTTGTATGATTTAGTCCCTAGGGCCCGAAAAAGTATAAAATAATGCCCAAGAGAACTCTTCTATATGAGATCAAATAGAGTATTGTTTTTTCGTAATTAGTCAATCCAAACTGAAAAGAGATAAACTACCGTTGAAAAGATGACTCTTTAAGTTCTTTTACGAGCATGAAGAAGACAAGTTCACTTGACAATCTTTTCCTATTTAAGGAGTCCAAAGAGAGCTTAAAGAAGACCCCATTAGGGTTTCTTTTCGCGATGAAGGGGTTTAACGAGCTTGAAAAGAAGCGAAAGTTGACTCAGAACTTTGGTACTGGGTTTAAAGAGCATGACCAAAATGTCGAAATTAGCGCTCAACGACTTTTTTCGTTTTGCGAAAGTACGAAAATTTCAAAAACAAACACTTATAACCAATTTTTTTTAACTTTCATCCCTGCAAAAACTTTAAAAATACTATTAGATCTCCAAAATATTAAAAAACAAGTTTTTAATGACCATGTAAAAGGGCATTTGTAATAAAATAATTAAAATGATTAAAATAATAGAATAGACCCTAAAGCATTTCATATAAAACCAAGGAATAGTAAAAAGAACTTACCATTTCACTATTTACCAAGTTGAAGAGCTATTTGGATCCATTTGTGTGCAGAATTCAAGCAAGGATTCCAGAGTCATCAACTATCTGTTTCTCGATCCGTCAACTCCAGGTAAGAGCTAAACCCATCCTTAACACTTTTATTGTTGCATTTTCCCTTTCCTTGGGGGAACCATCATTGCATTGATGGGTTTAGCTCTTACCATCATTGCCTTTCCCCCAAGGAAGCATCATTGCATTGATCATAAAAGAAGAGATATTACAACCATTGTTCCTTAGTGTTGTGATGCCTCCTCACATGCCAAGTCTTGTCCTCAAAGCTTCAACTTGTCTTCTCTATGCTCACCCTATATTTGGACAGAACTTAGTTGCAACAACATAAATTTTCTCTCTCCAACCCATGGGGGATGAGCTAGTATTTATAGCCCTTGGGAGGATAGCGATGGTTGAGAAAATGGTGGATGAGGCAGAAGGGAGATCCTACTTACAGGAGGGAAATAGTGATTCAATTTCGTTTCTCAAACAAATAGATCCCAAACAATCATACTGAACTATCTTTCAAATTGCAAGCAAACAAAAGACATCTAATGACCAAACTTGAAAGTAAATGAACTAAGATCTCTTCTCCAAAAAGAAAGATGCTACAACTATTTGGCACACTAAATTCTTTTAACAATTCTTCAAATGTGAAAACACCTAACTCAAACTATGATATACTTTTTTTTATTGAGAAAATGGCATATAAAGAAAGGGAAGAAACATGAATGCTTGAAATTTTATGAAACTAATCAAGTATCCAAGGGTTCATCCTCAAATATAACAATGACCAATTTCAAATTTTTTCTTCTAATCAAAAGCAAAAGCAAAAGCAAAAACAATAACCTTTCATTAACATATGAAGAACAATAATGAAGAAACCAAAAGCAGAAAGCTTTTTTTTTTTTTTTCAGTTGATCTAACAGTAATAAGAGATTTAGATGTATAACTTCCAAGCACTCTTCCAAAAATAAAACCCAAGCATAGCAAGAAGCTAAACAAATAAAAACAACCTAGATTTCCAAAACAAAATAAAAAAACCTTTACCACTTTCAGATTTTGAATTGAAAAGTCAATAATTCAATGATGAAGCCAAAAACACATTCAAAGCAGAAACAAACTCATACTAAATTCTGAAAACACAGGGGTATAAAACCCTACCTGGAACTGCTTGTAAGAGGTTGGTGACAGAGCGTTACCTCTTGGGAACCGCCTTTTGTCCACTGAAACAAAGCGGTGGCACCGTCTATTGACCACTGAGCATATGCAGTGGCACCGCTTATTGTCCTTACTGAAAGCGCGATGTCTCCTGTAGATTTAAAAAAAAAGGAGAAAAAAAGAGAAAGTTAAGTGTCAAACAACTGGCATCAAATCATAAAAATTACAGGAAAATTAATCATAGAAAGTAGATATATTTCAAATCTAAGCAGATATGGTTAAACTGAACCTAAATCTCACTACAAAACTAGTATATCTGAACACTGAAAAAGTTGCAGTTTGGAATAGAGACAAGAACTGAAAACTAAGAAATATCAGAAGTTATGAATGTCTTCCCTAGTATGGTCGCCAAATTTGTTGCTAGAAAGTCTCACCTCCTGCGGACAGGAGTTGTTTCCCTGGATTTGAATAATACAGTTCTAGAACAAATGAGTGATAACAAGGATAAGCACTTCCCCTAGAATTGGTAGATGTCTGGAATGATTATTTTGTCTATACTGCAGTGTGATGTATCATTCTTCTATGGTGCTAGATCTCCACATATGTACCTGCAATAAACACATCAAAACAACATACAAGATCAAAAGTACCAGAAAATGATCTAAAAATCTATATCAATGACTAAGGAATCTAATAAGAAAATTAGTGATCATAACACAATACATTTTATGGTAAAGGAATCATCATTGCATTGATGATAAAAGAAGAGAGATTACAACCATTGTGCCTTAGTGTTGTGATTCCTCCTCACATGCAAGGTCTAGTCCTCAAAGCTTCAACTTGTCTTCTCTATGCTCACCCTAGATTTGGCTAGAACTTAGTTGCAACAGTATAAATTTTCTCTCTCTCAACCATGGAGGATGAGCTAGTATTTATAGGGAAGGGAGAAAATGGTGGATGAGGTGGAAGGGAGATCCTACTAGGGGGGGTATCGAGTCCAGGTGGTCCACAAGAGTAGGGATGAGGGTTCCATGAATCTTTCCTTCAAGAAGCTTCGTGAATCTTCTCTTTTTTCTTTTGAAACTCGAGCACCTATCTTTCACTATGGAGACAGAGAGTTACCAGGGTGGCACCACTTATTGATCAAAGGGTAAAGGCAGTGGCACTACTCATTGTCAAGGGACAAGAGACATTACTGAAGAGGGTAAACCTCATTGCATAAAGGGAAGAAGCAGTGGTGGACACAAATATGGAAATAGGAGTCCTGGCTAGTTTCTAACTTCATCACTTGAGGATATGAAGTCATTTCCGGTGTTTTGGTTCTCAGTACATGATGGTGATGAGAATTGTCTGTAACAATCAAACTTATATGAACCAACATTTTCAGGGAGCATGGAACCAGATGGCACAACCTAGGATCCCTTTCTTGGCTACTTTTAATTTTCTTGACCTTTCGAAGTTTACCAATGATCTACTATCTCATGATCTGACGTGGCTGGTTGTTCCTGCCAAGGTTCCTTCGAACATCCCGAATTTTGAAGGTAAGAGTGGTATGTTAGTTTTTATAACTTAGTTGGTTCTTCCTCATGATTTTGATGTCACATGGGGGGGACATAATTTGTATTTTTCCTAGTGAAATTTTTAATGTAAAGTGTGCTTTTATATTATTAAAGTGAATTTAAGTTGTGGGACCCAAAAAGTACATTTAATGTATTTAATAAAGTGAATATGTGCATTAAATGAGATCCCTCAGATAAAGCTAATCTCATCCTTTGATTAAGTTGGTTGATTTAGTTAGGGTAGTTTTGGCATTAGAGGAAATTTGGGGTCTAAAATGGGCCTTATAAGAAAACGTGCCAAAATAAGTTTCTGTGAGTTGGAATTCAAGAACCAATATAATTTCAATAAAATAAGTCAACCATAATGGTTGAATTGACATATTTGTCATTAAAAAAAACTACTTTTTTGTTCGTATTTTTGACATATCTCATTGTGTTTTTACTCAAATTTTGATCGGGAGATCTTGTTCGATGCGGAATTTGATTTCGCATCCAACGAGTACCCACACTACATACTTTTTATGGACCCCGCTACACCAAAAACAAGAAATACCTGAAAAAACGTGATGATGATATCATCATCATGTTTTTTCAGGTATTTCTTGTTTTTTGGGTAGTGGGGTTCGTCAAAAGTATGCAGTGTGGGTACTCGTTGGATGTGGAATCAAATTCCACATCCAACAAGCTCTCCCGATCGAAATTTGAGTAAAAACACAGGGAGATATGTCGAAAATACGAACACAAAAAGTAGTTTTTTTCTTTCTTCCTCCAAAATTAATCAATATTATTTTATTATTTTAACTATTATTTTATTATTTTCCTTAGGAGGCCCATTTTAGACCCCAAAATTCCTCTAATGGGTGAGATAAAGTATAAAAGAATGTCTAGGGAAAAGAGAGACATCACATCAGAAGTAGAAGAAGACGAGAGAGAGAGAGAGAGAGAGAGAGAGAGAGAGAGAGAGAGAGAGAAATAAATTTCCTGAAGGAAATTTTTTATTTATGAGGGAGAGACTGATCATCAAACTAAAGGAACAATTCCGAAGACATGTATAGCATCATTGGACTGTACAGCCAAAATCAATACAGTCATTATTGCAGACCGTACATGCACAGAAATCAAGGCAAATTGCAGGCACACATTTCAAGACAAAATTTCTACATTTAATGCTGGGTAGAATCCGTACAGTCCATACAGTTTGTACTTGGCAAGAATCTTGAGAAAATTGTTGTGTACAGTTTGCACGTGTGGGTTGACTGTGAGTATTTTTTTGCACATTCTTCAATGCATATTTACAGAAGAGGGTTTCTGAAATTATTTTGATGCTAAAGAAATTCCGAGTTGTTGAATTTCTGATTTCTCTCATAAATAAAATTCTCTCTTTGGGTTTTTCCTCTAGTGAGGTTTTTCCCTGGGTTTTTCCTCTAGTGAGGTTTATTCAGATTGAAGCTGAGTGCATTGGTGTTTATACTTAAAAATATCAGATAAATTCATCTTATGAATTGTTAGTTCAGACAAGTTATAAATCATATTTGTAGTCAAGTGTTTGATAAAAGTCCTATGATAAGGTTTTGTGATTGCTTATCAAATTTATTCATGGTATCAGAGCGAGATTGCTGAAGAAGGTGTGCTAAGTTATGTGATATAGAGAAGAAGAGATTCAAGTCATGGTCAGTTAAATATTATCAGTTGAATTCATGACCTCAGCAGGCTTGCTATATGAAGACATACTGGATGGGTCTGATTATTTTAGCCCTTGGAAAGAGTGCATAACCATATTTTTCAAAGAGTTGGAGCTATGGGATATTATTGGTGCTTCAGACACCATAACAGTGCCCATAGATGTTTCTTTGAAGACTTCTTTTGACAATAAATATATCAAGGCATAAAGAATCGTTTTGGACTCTATAAAAGATCATGTGATACCTCATGTCACAGGTAAGTCACATGCTTTTGATATTTGGAAAGCTTTATGTACTCTTTATCAAAGTAAGAATCATTATAGAAAGATGGTTCTCAGAGAAAAACTAAGGAATACCAAGATGACTAATGCTGATACAGTAACCACTTATCTCACAAACATTTCTCAAGTTATAGATCAACTGGGTGCTACTGGTGAGAAAGTGGAGGATGAAGAGCTTGTTAGATATGCTCTTAATGGATTCATTGCAAAATGGCACACATTTTTGCAAGGAGTTGTTTCTAGAGAGAAAATTCCTGATTGGACATGGTTGTGGGATGACTTTGTTCAAGAAGAGATTCGGGAGGGGACTTTCTAGAATGGCACTCAAAGTAGTGAAGAAAATGTAGCCCTTATTACCAAAGGAAAAGGTAAAGGGGGGAAGAAAAGGGAGAAATACCTTAGTAAGGTTAATTGTTATAATTGCAATAAGTTTGGCCACTATGCTAGTCAATGTCCTAAGAAGAAGGATGAAGACAAAGAGGGAGAAGCATCAACAAAAGTACTATATTTTGCTGCCCAATTTGAAAAGGAATTTTCTTTGGCATCAATTGAGACTAGTATAGATAGTTCAATGGATTAGCATGACACATTAATAGTTGACAGCGGGTCAACTAGACATAAGACCGGAAAGTATGGAGTTTTTCAGAGGATAGAATAAATTGCTCTAGGACACGTTTTTATAACAGATATTGGAAATCCTTAGGTAGAGATAAGAGGAGTTGGAATTGTGAAATTCCAACTAGATCTAGGATAAATTCTTGAAGTAAACAGGGTACTTTTTGTTCCAGGTATGGAATTTAGTAGACTTTCTATGACATCATTGGAGGATGATGGGTATGGATTCTTTTTCAAGACAGGACAAATGTTTCTATATCAAGTAGAGAACCCGGTTGGTACCACAATTTTACTTGGGAATAGAAGAGACAGACTTTATTTTCTACAAGGAGAAGTGATGTTTCTAGGGTTAGGTAGATGGTTATCTGAGACTCAATCTGAAGATGAGGTAGGTACACAGATGACACCTTCAAATGAGGAGAGATATATTGGCAGGAGACTCAACCAGTATGAAGGTTGTGAGCAGAGGCAGGGGTTTAGAGAGGATTTCTGTTGGTCAAAATTAATGTTACTTAATTAACCTTAATTTAATTATCAACCGGAGAATCGTAAACTTTGAGCTGCTACACTATATGTGCAGGCAAGATAGTTTTAATGCTCGTGCTGACAGAAATGCTAGTCTACTTCAAACAAAGCAATGAAATGGATGAAACTATTGCTATCTTGGATAATCTATACTAAGGACTCATAGATCTATTCTAAAACAAAAGGAAATCAATTTAATGACTATCAAACTTAGCATATCCTACAGCAATCTACAGGCTACAGTAATTCTTTGAAAACAACCCTAATCTTTTAGAGAAATCCTACCTACAACAATGCTTCAAAAGAACAACCTGCTGATAAATTAAACAAACCCTTGAACTACAGCAATCCCTTAAAACACTCAACAGTCCACACTCAGCTACAGTGCTGATGATCTATTCTACAACTGAAAGAGCTTAATAAGTTTCTGAATAAACATGATCAATTAACCTGAAAACTCAACCATTAATCCTACAAGATCTAATGCTTAACTCCACACTAATACTTCTAGAATTATTGCCGGAGTAACACCTGTGACCTATTGACTTTGAATTGTCAACACAGCCTATTATAATGAAGCTTGGATGGTTATCGTTATCCCAATGTACTCTGTTTTATTTTATACACACTAATGCACACAGGAAAATGCCAAGGTTATTCAAACAATACTCATTAATCAATATTAGGGCTGTGTAAGAAACATTCGATGGTTCTGGCCTGTATATACAGACTGTGAAATTAATATTGATTTGAGGAAGCAGCATTATAAAACAACATTCCTTTCCAAACTCATTCAATATCAAATAGCACAACTTCAACTCTTATTTAATCATTTATTTAAAAGACTATTTAACAAACCCTATACGCTCTATAGGCTACGGTCTTCAAACCCTCTACAAAATATTACAAATGCTGTTCAACTCCAATAAAATATCCTACATCTCTGCAAGCTCGAAAGTAAAAAGGATGGGTTGTTCATCAATTATTCTCACGCTGCAGCAAAAGGATTCTTCATCAGCTAGAGTCGAGTTCATTATCCAATTTGCCAATACCACGATTCACACTGGAAATAAAAAAAGGAATTTAAATACACACCATTCCTCAATCTCATTAAATCAATTCTATAATAAATTCAATCCAAATTATCACACATTTCATCATTGCCGTAACCATTAATAATCACTCACACTAAAGACCAAAGGAGATTTTAAATACAGATCACTCCCAAATCTATTCTCTGCGCTAGATCAAAATACCAATGAAATTAACTAATGACCTGCAGGCATACATTCTATTTCCACTCACGGCTAAGCAAAACCATTACTATTTCTGAAAACACTGTCAAAATAAGAAACCGTTACATCTACTACTGTAAAATGCACAATATCAAAATACCAGGGGTTGGTGTTGAAGGGGGCCCTACCCTCAACGCCTTCTAGTTCTAAGTCAAAACCTTAAAGGAGATAAACACTGGTTGTATTAATGAAATGAAGTATTACAATATTCTCTGAGCATCCTCTTTCTTTTCTTAGGGTTTCAAGAATCCCTTTTATACTGAAAATACAGACTAGAATCGACCGTGAGACAGAGATCGATCCTCGAACAACCCTACAGTTAACTCGGCACATTTGAGCCAATTATGGGAGCTCGAATCCCCTGAAATCTACACAATACTAAAGCAAGAAAGCAACAGCTCCTCAATCAAAGATCATCCCCAAAACAACACCTGGAAAGTCTGCGTAGGCATTTGGAAGGCAATGGAAGCTCAAGAGACACCCCAATTGTGGATCGAAGCCCCCGAATCACTGGTGCAGCTAGCGTGAATTTTCCCTGGAGCGCCGAAACCCCTGCACAAAGGAAACAACGACCCATCAGTTGACCAGATATTTATATGGAGATTTAAAAACCCAATTTATGCATAAAACAATGTAAAATGAGAAATAAATAACCAAAAATCACTTACCAAACCTTTGTCCACGTTGGTCTCCATAAAAATATGACTATGCACAAATCAATATTAATAAAACTAACTTATCATGTAGTTTCATAAGTTTTATGCTAGAAAATGATGTATTGGACAGCCAATAATAGGAGACCAACATCTCCCCCAACCCAAAGATCTTGCAGGTCCCTATGCAAGAAAGCCTCATACAACAAGATTTGAAACTCAAAGTAAAGTCTGATAGAATTAAAGTCTAATCTTGCAGACTTTACTCATCATTCCCGCATTTAGCAGGTCAGATATGCTAATGAACATCTGTGGTGATCAACAATCAAGTGTTCCAGGAGAAAAACTTGCTAACGGAAGGACTTGATCCAAAACAAATCATGAGAAAAACATATAAAGCTGATGGCACAAAGCTGAAAAACTCAGCATCTACAATAGAACAAAGTGGCCCTCATTAATGGCCTTGCCATCCAAAAACTCAAAGAAATAACCATGGCCCAAATCCAAATTCAGGGCCTTCTTAGAAAGTCCAGCTACTAGAGAATTATGTTCCCGGAAAACGTGCTTGAAGATCACCTGAGGAGCCATGTGGATCAAATATCATATATCTTTGCACCAAGGCATCAGAAAAGAACATCAAATGCCGACAATCAATTGAGCCATGAAATAACTATCAAGGAGTCTCCATAGAGTAACTGAATTAGGACAGCTAACCTCATAACACTTAAAAACCCCAATTGCAATAAAACAAGGTTATCATTTTTATTACAGGTTGCCAATAAAGGATGCAATATTGTCCAAATTAGCAACATAAAAGGAAAACTGTGATGTATCAATTGAATGAATGCCAAAGTTATCATGGTAGGTCATAGCTCATCAACTTTTTAGTAATGGCAAAAACATCCAATTATAACCATAAACCTCAATATATAGAAATTAAGACTTACCCAATCATTCCATGTGCATTACCTTTATCAGCATTTCTTACCTTAGCCATATCAATTTGCAAAATTTTCTATTCCGGTACTTCATCCAGCATTTAATCCAGTACTTCAGCCAATGTAAAATACAGCAGTGCTTTCGTATTGATAAAAATAAACAAAAATTACCAGCATAGTAGTAATTACCATCATTCTTGAGCAGCAGCTATGCTATTCAAATAAATGCACTCACACAGTGATGTTAAACCATTAACTTTCCCAATGTGCAACACTCAAATGAGTTAATAAACAAATAAACTGGATTAAAATTTGTTTGACCAAAACAGTTTATGGCATAATTACCTCATTTCCAGCTTGCTGCTACTCCTAATCACACAAGAAACCAAACTATGTCATAAAATCAATTTCTATTAACAATACAAAACAAACAATCGGAATGCAAATTTCAATCAATCACCCTTACTCCTATGTAACTACAATGCTCAAACAATCGTAAATGCAAACTTTATTCTTGCCATTCATACATAACTCTTTCCACCAAGACATAGGCCACAAGACAAAAGGAATGCTAACAGAAACTAATGGGATAGTGGTCCTCTTTGACCCAGCTTCACACAGGATAGTTTGAGTGGTGTCAAAAACTGTACTGAAATCCTCAGCTATGTTCAAGACTTAGAAAATATCAGGAATAAACCTTCTTTTTTACAAGAATTAGGTAACCCAAAATGCAGAACAGCTAGAGATGATTATCAATTGGCTATCAATTAACTTTTTCAAGGAGTTTATTAAATTTTATTTAACCACCCTTATGACCTCTCTTTTACCTTTACGTAGGTACATCGTTCATACGGACAAGTACAGATGAGGCTGTTAAAGGAGATATTAGAGTCAGAACCCACTGCCAGCAAGCCTGTTCAGTACTCCGGTGGGGTAACTGTAACATCTAAGAAGCTTCTTCCCCAGGAAGATGCCCCATTGCCAACAGGCCTGTTTAGCACCCTGATGGGTTTGCCTGTTTATACCACAGGTCGGTACCCGCTGCCAGCGGACCTGTTCAGTATCCCGGCGGGTTAACCTCTTGCACCCATTTTCTATCAGAGGCTCTTGTCCCAATTTCACCTTAAAGATAAAGTTTATGATTTGCTCAAGCATAGATGAGTGGGGGAGCTGCTCTGAAAACCATCTAGGAGTGGGATGGTACCAGAATTGGAAGAGTATTCTTTGTACATGCCCGTTAAAATTTGCCCAAATGAACAACTAATCTTTGTAACTGTAGAAAGTGAAAGTCATAAAGTGGTTGTACAACAATGTCTATATATGTATTTAGTATTATAACAGCCAATAGATAATAACCCCCAAACTGCCCAATCCTGGACACCTTTTTCCAAAATGATGCCTATCTTAAAAATAATTTAATGCCCATAACTGTCACTAAAAACAATTCCCTCGCTCCATCTAGTGTGAAACCAGGTCAAATGGCCCTAGCAACCCATAAGTTCAAAAACAGGAAACATTTGGGAAGCTTAAAGCACTACTGTAGACAATGCCTGGTGGTTAAGTACTCATATGAATAGCCAGAACAGTTCTGAAAAATATGACAGCACACATACATTTACCTGATACAGACATTCTAATTACCAGTGCAGCCTAGAAATTACCCAATTAACACAGTCTCTTGCCAAAAAAACAATCATGGCTGAAAAATAGAAATAATAACAAAAGACTTCCCTGTTGTGTTCAAAACATCCTGAGCCTGAAAAGAATATCTGCATCCTTTAAAAAGAAATCTAATAAAACAAATTTCTGTACATATATACAAAACAATTTTATTGAATGTTATTATGAGGAAGTGGGAGATGAAGAAGTCATTCTTTCACCTACCAATTCTAGCCCCGATTGCTGACTCATGGTATGAATGAACTCTTGCTTAGAAATGGGTTTGTGATATACCTTTAACCGATGCCCATTCACCACAAAAGTAGTCTGTTCATCATCAATTGTCTTTATTTTGACAGAACCATTATCAAAAACAGTCACAATCTCATATGGTCCCATCCATCTGGTGGTAAGCTTACCTTTGAAATGTTTGAACCGTGAGTCAAACAACAGCGCCCAATCACCTTCCTCGAAAGTCTTTTTCTTCAAGAATTTATCATGCCACTTGGTCCGCTGATCCTGTACTAAAACAGTTCTTTGGACAGCATCTTGTCTGATTTCATCCAGCTCATTTAATTGCATCAGTCTCTGCTCCTGAGCTTCATCTAAATTCAGGCTTAATTGTGCAGCAGTACGAAAAGTCTTCACCTAAAATTCTATAGGAAGCAGAACCTGTTTCCCATAAACAAGCTGATATGGGGTATAACCTGTGGTATTTCTCCATGTGGTCCTGTAAGCCCACAGTGCCTCTGGTAACCTGTCTGCCTAGTCTTTGTGATGCAGCTGTACAGTCTTAGTTAGAATGGATTCCAACACCTTATTCGTTGATTCCACCTGCCCATTTGCTTGGGGGTGGTAAGGACAATATTTGTAGTGCTTAATCCCGTACTGTTCTGTAAGTGATTTCATGGATTTAGAGACAAACTGAGCTCCATTGTCAGTCACAATTTCACGAGGAATGCCAAAGCGAGTAAAGATTTCTTCGTAAATAAATTCAATGACTGATTTCTCAGTGGCCCTCAATAGAGCTTTTGCCTCAACCCATTTAGTCACATAGTCAGTGCAAACTAAAATGTACCTCTTTTTCCTTGACATTGGTGAGATTGGCCCAACAAAGTCCAATCCCCACTTCTCGAAAGGTTCAATTTGTACCTGGGCCTGTAAAGGCATTTGATCTGCAGCAGTAGGTCTCCCCATTCTTTGACAGCTGTCACAGCCTTGTACATATTTTTCAGCATCTTTAAAGAGTGTAGGCCAATAATACCCCTGATGCAGCACCTTATATGCTGTCCTCTTGTCTGAAAAATGCCCTCCACAGGGTCCATCATGACAAGCTTGAAGGATGTCATACATCTCATCCTCCCTCACACACCTCCTGATAATCAGATCTGGACCGGTTCGGAAGAGGTCATTACCTACCCATGAGTAATTAGCACTTTGCTGAATAATTCTTCATTTTTCGTAAGCTAACAGATGAGCAGGTAGTTTCCCTGTAACCAAATAATTGGCTATATCTGCAAACCAGGGTGTTTTAATAGAAACAACAAATAAATGTTCATCAGGGAATGTATCATCTATAGGAACATTATCATCAGCATAAGTTAATCTGGAGAGGAAATCTGCAACCAGATTTTCTTTCCCTGGTTTGTCAACTATGGTGATGTTAAATTCCTGTAGCAAAAGAAACCATCTAGTAATTCTGCCACTAGTGATAGGTTTATTCATTAAAAATCTGATAGTAGAATGATCAGTATGAACAAATACATCATAACCAGTAATATAATGCCGGAATTTATTGATGGCATGCACAACTGCTAGAAACTCTTTTTCAGTTACTGTATAGTTTAGTTCTGCAGGTGTCAAGTTTTTACTGATGAAATAAATGGCATAGTAAGACTGGTTTTCTTTCTGTCCCAGCACTCCCTCGAGGGCAGTGTCTGAAGCATCAGTTTGTATGTGGAAAGGCAAGGACCAATTTGGTCCCCTCAACACTGGTGTTGAGGACAATTCTGCCTTTAGGGTGTCAAAGGCTGTCTGACAGTGTTGATCCCAACAAAAACCACTGTCTTTGGCCAATAATTTGAACAATGGGGCTGCTATCTTTGTAAAATTAGCAATGAATCTACGATAGTACCCCGCATGTCCCAGAAAACTTCTGACTTCTTTTTGTGTGGCTAGTGGAGATAGATTAGTAATAATTTCAATTTTTGCTGGGTCTACCTTAATGCCTTCTGATGAAATGTGGTGCCCTAAAACAATACCCTCAGTTAACATCATCTTACATTTTTCATGGCTTAAAGCAAGATTTGTTTCTTGACACCTAATTAACACTTTTTCCAGGTTGTCTAAGGCTTCCTTGAAATCATTACCATAGACCGTAAAGTCATCCATATATATTTCCACGCAGTCATGTACTAAATCAGCCAGAATACCTAACACTGCCCTCTGGAAAGTGGCAGGAGAGTTACACAGTCCAAATGGTAGTACCTTGTAAGCATAAGTTCCCCATGGGAAGGTGAAAGTGGTTTTTTCTTGATCTTCTGGGGCTATTCTTATCTGGTTATACCCACTGTATCCATCCAGAAAAGAAAAATATTGTTTTCCTGACAAGGTATCCAAAACTTGATCTATGAAAAGAAGAGGGAAGTAATCTCTGAGAGTTTCTTTGTTTAATTCATGAAAATCAACACATATTCTCCACTTACCTCCTTTCTTCGGAACAATCACCAATGGAGCTACCCATTTGCTATCATAAATGGGATAGATGAAATCTGCATCCAACAATTTCTGCAATTCATCTTTCACAATGTCTTTAAGCGCAGGATTCATTATTCTTTGTGGCTGTCTTACTGGTCTGATATTTTCCTGCGTATAGATGTGATGAATGCATGTGTCGGGGTGAATGCCTTTCATGTCTATATAGATCCAAGCAAATGCCCCAGACTGTGCTTTAAGTAGATTAACTAACTGATTTTGCTGGTCTTGAGACAAATTTGCATTGATAAACAAAGACCTCCCTGGGCTAATCTCTATTGGTATAGTTGAGGCTTCAACCTTCTCATCTATGAATAAAACTACTGATGATGAGGTGGCTGAAGGGTAGTACTGTTCTTGAAAAGCTTCTGTGAAAACATTGTCTAGGTCAAAGAAGGACTAGGGGAACTCAATACTAGTAGTGGCTGAGACAAATTGCTCTAGGATGTCATCCTCAGTCTGGTCTTCCAGCCCCCTAGTTTGACTAATGGATAGTAAAGGTTTTTCCACGTCCTCATCCCTGTAAGGACTCTCTAGCCATAGCATGTTTTTTGATACAGGCTATGCTGGGGGATAAATAATGAGATTCTGTAGAGAGGTTCCATTAGATATAGTTAAAATGCCTTCTCTACAACCTATAAAGGCATTGGCCGTGGCTAACCAGGGCCTGCCTAATATAACAGGATGTTCCCCCATTGGATGTTTAGTTTGGAGTACCAAAAAATCCACTAGATACTCCCATGAAGCTACTGTGACAGTAATGTCATCTAGGGCCCCCACAGGTTTGACTGTGCTCCTATCAGCCAACTCCAAAATAGTAGGAGTAGGTCTGAGGAGATTATGAAACTGAAGTATCTGCATGGTGGTCATAGACATGACATTAATGGCAGCCCCTAGGTCAACTAGAGTGTTTCCTATTGGAATCTTATTAATGCAAATGGTCACCACTGGGTTCCCAGGATTTGCAAATTTTGGAGGTAAGGAACAGTCTGAAATGTAGTTGGACAGCTGGCCTAAAACATTTATTGTGGGTGGGTCTTTCTGTTTTCGGCCAGGTTTCTTTAAGCATAGTTCCCTTACCAGTTTTGAATAGATAGGGACATCTCTAATAGCCTGCAGTAATGGAATCTTAATACAAACATTTTTCAGCTCATTTTCCTAATCAAACTGTGGACGAACCACAGGCTTCTCAATTAATAACCTTTCTGGGTAAGGAGGGTTGTTATTCACCTGTGGATGAGCAGATGATTGGGAATGAGTTCCCAGTGCTTGAGTGTTTTCTGAGGCAATCTGCACTTCTTCTTCCTCTGTAATCTCTTTTTCAGGGTTTTCTTCTCCAGTCTCTTCATGAATAATCACTGCTGGAGGGGTTTTATTTAATGTCTTCCCAGACCTTAATTGAATTTCCTGTAAAGGATCTGAATGGATTACGTAAGTTGGGGCCATATGAATTTCAGCATTATGTACAGGCTGGGAAGGTCTGTTATTAGGATTTGGGATAGGTTGAGCTGGCAACAACGTAGGTCTAGGTGGGTTTGGGTTTTGATATTGTTGTGGAACTGGGGGTATGGGAGGAAGTGCTGGTGGTGTAAATCCAGGTAATAGTTGTTGCATATTTGGGGGCATTGGACAGTAACTAGGAGGGGTGTGTAATGGGGCTGTATGTTGTGTTCCTCCATAGGGTTGTCCTTGAGGTCCCCCATATGACTGTCCTCGCCAGCCTTGCTGCCATGGTTGAGTCTGAGTTGGCTGAGAGGGCCAGTTTTGCCACATTTGTGGGCCCCATGGCTGCTGAGATTGCTGCATAGGATAGTAATATGCAGGGTTTGGAAAAACAGGTTCTGGGTACATATTTTGGGGTCTAGGCTGCCAGGGCCTCTTTGGTGCATATGATGAATTTGTAGGTTCAGCATTAAGCTTGTAAAAAGCTTGCAGCTCTGGTAAAGAAGGGAAATTGTCCATAGGGTGTGGATCAGAGCAAAGAGCACAAACTGCAATGGTATTAAGAGGACACTCTTTCAAAGGATGCCTCTTTCTGTATTTTGGGCAGAATATGTGTAATGCTGCCATGTCTTCTTCCTCTTGTCGTTTCTTTGTTTTCAATGCATCAAATTGGGAGCTTAAGGTGCCTAAAATGTCAGTTTTGAAATTTTCTAACAGGTTTCCCAATTCAACTCTTGTGATCCCACTAGTTCCTGCTGTCCTAGAAATGCGGGAAGGAGCTTCCCTTGTGCTTTTTCCTGCTTTGGCTCTACTCCTAGAATATTTTCTGCATAGTTCAGTAATCTCCTCAAAAGATTTGTGAGATACATCACCTGATGCCATCAGGTTGAGGATTTCCACATATCCCTCCAGAATCCCTTTCAGAAAAAGAGTTCTGACTGCATCCTCTTGTAAGGTATTATATTTGGACTTCTGCAGTACAAACAAGAAACGTTCTAGGAAATCCTCAAGACTTTGTTCTTCATGCTGTTGCATTTTGAATATGTCATTTTGAGAATCTCTAGGTCCACAGTAATCTCGGTATTTTCTGAGGAAAGCACTCTTCATTTCTTCCCAAGTTCGGATGGTGGACTCCCACAGACTCATAAACCACCTAAGTGCAGCATCTTTAAGGGTGGCTGGAAATAGTTTTAACTTCTGTGCATCCTGTAAATAATTGTAACTCCTGCACAAGATGTCAAACTCAAAGAGAAAAGTATCCGGATCTTCAGTACTCTTCTCATAGAAGGTAGGTAATGAAGATGCCGGGATATTTTTCATGCTGACATCTCGAGCAAGATCTAGAATAGGGAAGCCAAAAGTGGCTTCAGTTCGTCCTTCATGTTCTCCTTCTCCCTCCATCTGGTGTCTGGTTTCCTGATCACTCATAACAAGAGGGTTCCTAAACCAGTTGACACCTAACCTGTCTCTTCTCAGGGATGGAATGAAATCCCAATGATCTGGTCTAGGCCAAGATTGAAAATTGAAAGGTAAATCTGTAGTAGATTCTACTTGAGAAACCACTGGATTCCTAGTATGTCCAAGAAGGGAATTTATTCTTTCTATGTTCACTGTGTCCACCAAGTTGGAGTCTCCCTTTGAAGGTGAAGCTTGTTGGGTCTGTGGGGTTTCTACTGAATGTAACTGTTCACCGAGTACACTCTCAGTTCTTGCTGAGATGGTCCCTAATTCCACTGAAATTTTTGCGTTATTGTTTTCAATTTCATTGCTGGTGTTCCTATCCCTAGGGTTAGTGAGGGGGGGGTTTCTGTTTCCAACAAGATCAGAATGAACCTTAATGAATCTTCCCCTACTATCTCTGTGTCTCATCAAAACAATTACTGAAAATAACAAGACTTTTAATCAAAATAAATTGAAATACCTGTGCCACAATTGGGTTTGAAGGAACCTGTTATGAAATGCACAAGTTTGCCTTACCAACCCTTCTCCTCCAATCTGCAACAACTAGTCACACCTAAAAACTGTTGTAAAATTAGATTACTGAAATTAAACACACCCAACTTGCAAAAGGACAACCACACTTGCATGAAATTAAACTACGAAAAATAGACACTCTCTACAGGAAAGATAAACACACTTTTTGCAGTAAAATAATTCAAACATGCGAAGAAAAAAAACCACACTTACCAGAAGGAAACAACAAGAATTTGGGGCAACCCACTAAAGTGGATGCAGCAGGCTGTTACACCATGGGAATCCCATCGTGAATTCGTCTTTGCGTCTTAATGTTTCCCCTCCACCTTGTTGTGTACTGTAAAAAGATCCTATCTACTTGAACTTCACAATCTAAAAAATAGAAATGAGCAAAATACCAGCTTACCTTGGAGCAACTCCCCGGCAACGGCACCAAAATGTTGGTCAAAATTAATGTTACTTAATTAACCTCAATTTAATTATCAACCGGAGAATCGTAAACTTTGAGCTGCTACACTATATGTGCAGGAAAGACAGTTTTAATGCTTGTGCTGATAGAAATGCTAGTCTACTTCAAACAAAGCAATGAAATGGATGAAATTATTGCTATCTTGGATAATCTATACTAAGGACTCATAGATCTATTATAAAACAAAAGGAAATCAATTTACTGACTATCAAACTTAGCATATCCTACAGCAATCTACAGGCTACAGTAATTCTTTGAAAACAACCCTAATCTTTTAGAGAAATCCTACCTACAGCAATGCTTCAAAAGAACAACCTGCTGATAAATTAAAAAAACCCTTGAACTACAGCAATCCCTTAAAACACTCAACAGTCCACACTCAGATACAATGCTAATGATCTATTCTACAACTGAAAGAGCTTAATAAGTTTCTGAATAAACATGATCAATTAACCTGAAAACTCCACCATTAATCCTACAAGATCTAATGCTTAACTCCACACTAATACTTCTAGAATTATTGCCGGAGTAACACCTGTGACCTCTTGACTTTGAATTGTCAACACAGCCTATTATAATGAAGCTTGGCTAGTTATCGTTATCCCAATGTACTCTGTTTTATTTTATACACACTAATGCACACAGGAAAATGCCAAGGTTATTCAAACAATACTCATTAATCAATATTAGGGCTGTGTAAGAAACATTCGTTGGTTCTGGCCTGTATATACAGACTGTGAAATTAATATTCATTTGAGGAAGCAACATTATAAACCAGCATTCCTTTCCAAACTCATTCAATATCAAACAACACAACTTCAACTCTTATTTAATCATTTATTTAAAAGACTATTTAACAAACCCTATACGCTCTATAGGCTACGGTCTTCAAACCCTCTACAAAATATTACAAATGTTGTTCAACTCCAACAAAATATCCTACAGCTCTGCAAGCTCGAAAGTAAAAAGGATGGGCTGTTCATCAATTATTCTCACGCTGCAGCAAAAGGATTCTTCAACAGCTAGAGTCGAGTTCATTATCCAATTTTCCAATACCACGATTCACACTGGAAATAAAAAAAAGGAATTTAAATACACACCATTCCTCAATCTCATTAAATCAATTCTATAATAAATTCAATCCAAATTATCACACATTTCATCATTGCCGTAACCATTAATAATCACTCACACTAAAGACCAAAGGAGATTTTAAATACAGATCACTCCCAAATCTATTCTCTGCGCTAGATCAAAATACCAATGAAATTAACTAATGACCTGCAGGCATATGTTCTATTTCCACTCACGGCTAAGCAAAACCATTACTATTTCTAAAAACACTGTCAAAATAAGAAACCGTTACATCTACTACTGTAAAATGCACAATATCAAAATACCAGGGGTTGGTGTTGAAGGGGGCCCTACCCTCAACGCCTTCCAGTTCTAAGTCAAAACCTTAAAGGAGATAAACGCTGATTGTATTAATGAAATGAAGTATTACAATCTTCTCTGAGCATCCTCTTTCTTTTCTTAGGGTTTCAAGAATCCCTTTTATACTGAAAATACAGACTAGAATCGACCGTGAGACAGAGATCGATCCTCGAACAACCCTACAGTTAACTCGGCACATCTGAGCCAAATATGGGAGCTTGAATCCCCTGAAATCTACACAATACTAAAGCAAGAAAGCAACAGCTCCTCAATCAAAGATCATCCCCAAAACAGTACCTGGAAAGTCTGCGTAGGCATCTGGAAGGCGATGGAAGCTCAAGAGACACCCCAATTGTGGATCGAAGCCCCCGAATCACTGGTGTAGCTAGCGTGAATCTGCCCTGGAGCGCCGAAACCCCTGCACAAAGGAAACAATGAGCCATCAGTTGACCGGATATTTATATGGAGATTTAAAAACCCAATTTATGCATAAAACAATGTAAAATAAAAAATAAATAACCAAAAATCACTTACCAAACCTTTGTCCACGTTGGTCTCCATAAAAATATGACTATGCACAAATCAATATTAATAAAACTAACTTATCATGTAGTTTCATAAGTTTTATGCTAGAAAATGATGTATTGGACAGCCAATAATAGGAGACCAACAATTTCCCTCACAACTCTCAGTTTAGAGTTGTTTTTTGACATGGATCTCCAGGTCACATTCCAGAGCAAGAGGGAGCTTCTTGAGAGGACAGAGACACAGGTGGTGGAGATACATGCATTGTCGAAAGGACCTCCCTCGTTAAGAGGGAGTGTTAGTTTTTATAACTCAATTGGTCCTTCCTCATGATTTTGATGTCACATTGGGGGGACATAAGTTGTATTTTTCCTAGTGAACTTTTTAATGTAAAGCGTGCTTTTATATTATTAAAGTGACTTTTGTAAGTTATAAAATTAAAGTGAATTTAAGTTGTGGGACCCAAAAAGTGCATTTACTGTATTTAATAAAGTGAATATGTGCATTAAATGAGAGCCCTCATATAACACTAATCTCATCCTTTTTTAAGTTGGTTGAGTTAGTTAGGGTAGTTTTGGGTGAGATGAAGTATAAAATAATGTCTAGGGAAAATAGAGGCACCACATCAGAAGTAGAAGAAGACAAGAGAGAGAGAGAGAGAGAGAGAGAAATAATTTTCCTGAAGGAAATTTCTGATTTATGAGAGAGAGACTTATCATCAAACTAAAGGCACAATTCCCAAGACATTTGTAGCATCATTGGACTATATAGCCAACATCAATATAGTCATTATTATAGACCGTACATGCATAGAAATCGAGGCAAATTGCAGGCACGAATTTTGAGACAAATTTTTTGCATTTAATGCTCGACAAAATTCGTACAGTCTGTACTTGGCACAAATCTCGAGAAAACTGCTATGTACAGTTCGTATGTGTGGGTTGACTGTGAGTATTTTTTTGGGTACATTATTCAATGCATATTTAAAGAAGAGGGTTTCTAAAATTATTATGATGCGGAAGAAATCCTGAGTTGTTGAATTTTTTATTTCTCTCATAAATGAAATTCTCTCTCTGGGTTTTCCTATGGTGAGGTTTTGCCCTGGGATTGGCCTTAGATTTCTGTGTTATCACATTTTTCTTCAGATTGAAGCTGAGTGCCTTGGTGTTTATACTTGAAACTATCAAATAAATTCATCTTATGAATTGTTAGTTCATACAAGTTTTAAATCAGATTTGTAATCAAGTGTTTGATGAAAGTCCTATATAAGGTTTTGTGATTGTTTATCAAATTTCTTCATGGTGAGGAATCTGGAGAGCATGTGACTAATTTCCACCTCTGGTTCTCTTTGAAATCATTGAACTATGTCTTTGTTCGCCTACGATTGTTTCAACGCACCCTCACGGGTCCTGTCGCGAAATTCTATATAGAGGTTCCTAGGGGCACATATCAGACATTTAACGACTTAGCCATGACCTTTCTTAACCACATTCAACTACCAGTACATTACGATGTCGGCACCGATATTTTGTTGACATTTCAGAAAGATAAATCCACACACATCTTTGATCATATTCAAGAGTGGCACAGACGAAAGAGGTTGATTGAGGAAAACATTCCACCTGAGTTTTTGTTGGAATGGTTCCTCAAATATTTGTTGTCGTATACCGAGAAATATGTTTTGACATTAGAAGTAATGAATAAGGAGCAGGCTGTCTTTAGAGATTAGCAGTTGGACTTGATTTATGCTCATTCTAGGATCCTTTATGAGATTATCCCTGATGTTCCGTGGTCAAACTTTGAACCTAAGTTTAAAACTGGACTACATGTCGATGGTATTGTTGGGTCCACGAGTATAAAAGTCATAGACTAGGTTACGAATCAAATGTGAAGTTTGTCTATTAATCAGTCTGTGATGAGCCAGACAAGCTACGCCTTCGCCCAATCCCACCCAATCGTCGGATGTGCTCTCGGTACATTTGTCGGACCAGAAGGGTAACCAACAACCTCAAAGGAATAGAAGGAAGGGAAGAAATAATAAAAGGGGTGGGAATAGAAAGGAGAACTAGAACGATTACAAGAGATAAGTTGATGTTGAGAGGGACAAGAAACCTAAGCAGAAGGTTAAATTCCCTTTCAATATTTTTGGGGGAGACCATATCACATACTTGTGCCCTTTTATTGAAGACACCTCGAAGTTGTTAAATTTTTCATATGCTTAGCTAATAAATCAGTATTTCATTTCATTTTCATGACAAAAGCATATAAACAGGATCACTGAAAGATAGACAAGCACAACCATAAAAAAGGAACACAAAGATTTGTCCTGGGAAAACCCTAAAGGGAAAAACCCAGCAAAAGCTTCCTCAATATAGATGCCCAAAAAGATAAAAGATAAAACCAGCAAGGAGATCAAAGCCTGATCCTCCTCCTTCTCCAGCTACTTCTATTCTCCACTAATGCGCTACACAAGTGAGAATGTGTGTGTGTCACAAATGAGGAGCACTACACCTCTATTTATATTTATCCGTTCACTTAAGTTAACTCATTTGACATGTAGGCTCGATTTAAATCATGTCGGCTCGAGTTACACATGTAGGCTCAAGTAACCACACTGGGGTGCTAATGACCCACCTTTACAATTAGAGGGGACTACCTCATGACTCTTATTAGATCTTCCGATTAGGAGCATCGGGGTACAATGTAATACAAGTGGTTCTCCCGATAGGACCATCGGGGACCACAAAAAGATACATATAGAATATTATTCGAAGTTACAATATTTCAACACTCCCCCTTAACGAGAAGGGTATTCTACAGCAACATCAACAACAACAAGAGTAGAGATAGGGGACATCATCAACATCAGCAGGGTAACACATCTATAAATCATTGGAATCTTTTCAACATCATGTAGTCTTCATCTTCAACCATCAGCAACACCTTCAGTCTTTGATCAGCAACATCTTCAGCATTTTGATCTTTCAATTAGCAATGACATCTTCAGCACTTGAACCTTTCGATCAGCAACATCTTCAACACTTTGCCTATTCAATCAGAAACAACATCTTCAGCATTTTGACCTTTCGATCAGCAACATCTTCAGCACTTTGACTTTTCGATCAGCAACAACATCTTCAGTACCTTGACCTTTCGATCGGCAGCAACATATTCAGTACTTTGATCTCTCGATCAGCAATATCATCATCAACACTTTGCCCTTTCGATCAGCAGCAACATCATCATCATCATATTTTGATCTGTCGATCATAATCATCATCACATTCTGATCTTTCGATCAGAAACATCATCATCATAGAAACATCATCATCATACTCTGATCTTTCGATCAGAAACATCATAATCATAGCGCGTCATCATCATACTCTGATCTTTTAGATCAGTACGTCATCATCATCATACTCTGATCTTTCGATCAGTACGTCATCATCATCATACTTTGATCTTTCGATTCAGTACGGCATCATCATCAGCAGCAACAACCTGCAATCCACAACTCAAAGACAAAAAGTCTTTGGATCACTTTTGGACTTAAAGTTCAGGGATGATACAATCCCACCACATTCTCGACAACCTAAGTTACCGGATTGATTACGGGAGAATCAGTCCCTATAAATTTAGGACTAAGTCCAAGGATGATGCAATCCTACCACATTCTCGATGACCGAAGTCACTGGATACAATTACGGGATAATCACTCCCTATCACTTTAGGACTTAAGTCCAAGGATGATGCAATCCTACCACATTCTCGATGACCGAAGTCACTGGATACAATTACGGGATAATCCCTCCCTATCACTTTAGGACTTAAGTCCAAGGATGATGCAATCCTACCACATTCTCGATGACCGAAGTCACTGGATACAATTACGGGATAATCCCTCCCTATCACTTTAGGACTTGAGTCCAAGGATGATGCAATCCTACCACATTCTCGATGACCTAAGTCACCGGATACAATTACGGGATAATCACTCCCTATCACTTTAGGACGATGTCTAAGGATGATGCAATCCTACCACATTCTCGAGGACCGAGGTCACCGGATCTATTATGGACAGATGTCCCGGTATGATACAATCCCTCTTCATTCTCGAAGACCGAGGTCTCCGGATCACTTTAGGGCAAGTGCCCAGGGATGATACAATCCCACCACATTCTCAAGGACCGAGGTCACCGGATCTATTGTGGACAGATGTCCCGGGATGATACAATCCATCTTCATTCTCGAGGACCGAGGTCTCCGGATCACTTTAGGGAAAATTCCCAGGGATGATACAATCCCACTACAACATCACTACTCCCCCTTTTGAGGAAGGTCTTTCTGAACAACACCAAGCTTGTCTCGAAAGTGTTCGAACTCTACTCGAGGCAGAGCCTTCGTAAGTACATCATCATCCAAACCATCATCATCTACATCTTCAATATCTGAATACTGATCTATCACCATCTGTATTTCCAGTATGTGAATACTAAAAGCATCATCATCTATATCTTCAGTATAAAAATACTGAAATTATCATCTCTATATTTAGTATAGAAATACGGAATCACCATCATCTGCATCTATAGTATCATTATCTTCATCTTATCTTGTATGTAGAAATACCGGATTTCTACGTGTTACGTGGAACACAGGGTTCTTTGACATCACAATTGTGGTTATCACATAGAATCATTGTTGTGTCCATCTTCAGGTCAAAGAGACCTGATATTAGCTTCTGAAGCCATATGGCTTCACAACTTAGTAGAGCAATCTGCTATGTATTCTGCTTCAACCGTGCTAAGAGAAACACTGGACTGTTTCCTGCTAAACCATGAAATCATAGCAGACCTCAAACAAAAGCATATACCTGATGTGCTTTTCCTGTCTGAGATACTTCCAACCCAATCTGCATCTGTGTAGCCATACAATCTATACTCATGGCTACCATCATAGTATAGACCAAAGCCTCTAGTCCCTTTCAGATATCTCATCACATGTTTTGCAGCTACTAGGTGAACCCGTCTTGGTTGAACAAGATATTGACTTAAGGTGTTCACAGCAAAACAAATGCTTGGTCTGGTATTTGTTAAGTACATCAATGACCCAATGATTTGTTTGTAGTGAGTCACATCCACTAACTCTAATGAGTCATTAGCTAACAGCTTCAGGTTGGAGTCCATGGGTGTGGCCATGACTTTGCATTTCAACATATTGAATCTCTTCAATATCTCTACCACATACTTTCCCTGGTTGAGAAAGATTCCTTCTGAACTTTGCCATACTTCCAGACCTAGGAAATAATGCATTAACCCAAGGTCTTTCATCTCAAATTCTTCTGCTAGTTTCTTCTTGCTTTCCATGATATGTTTCTCATTCCCTGTCAAGAATAAGTCATCCACATATAGTAATAGAATGATAGGTACATCTTCTACAAACTTATAGGAAATGTTAGGATCGACTTTACTCTTGGCAAAGCCCATGCTCATCAGGAAACTATCTATTCTTCCATACCAAGCTCTGGGAGCTTGCTTCAGGCCATAGAGGGCCTTCTTCAACTTGCATACTTGATTCCTTCTGTCTTCAGCTTCAAATCCTCGTGACTATTCGATGTAAAACTCTTCCTCAATCATACCATTAAGGAAGGCTTGTCTTTACTTCATCATGGAAGAAACTACCATGATAGTTTTGAAGGAAATGTACCTTGCTTCCTGTAGTAAGTGTCTCTTCAGAATTAATTCCCTCTTTCTGATAGAAACCTCTAGCCACAACTCTTACCTTACTTCTATCAGCAACATATCTTATCTTGCAAATCCATTTGGAAGATACCACATTTATCATTCTAGTATCACAACATCTTCTATGAGTTTGTCTTCTCAGGTCATCAACATATCCTAGTCTTCTGCATTCAACCTTGAAGGTTGGAACCCACTTTAATCTTGGTAAAGTCTCGATCCATCACAAAGCTATCCATCATGTCGTACCATGTCGAACTTAGATATAATTTTCTGTAGTCACTCCCCCTGAAGTGGAGTATCATCTTCCCTCTTCATTCTGTTCAGGTGGTTTTATGCTTGATATATACTGGTCAATAGAGTATTTCATGTCATAGTCTATTCTTTCTGGGGAGAATCATGAACCTTGCTTTGTACACTTGTTCCATCATATCGTATACATCATTCCCCATGATCAACTATTATTATTTGATCATAGCATTCTTTTCTTCATCTTGAGTTATCTCTTGTACCCATGGTGGTCTTCATCCTTCAAGGTGGATCTACCACTCTCTGAAGCTCTTTCTTCCGTCATGGTATCTCTGACCCTGGGAGCTTTAGATTCATGTTTATTGGAGTGGATCTTGAATTGTCATCACTTGTTCTTCGGAACAAGTCTCATCCTTATTTTCTTGTAGGAGGTTGTACATGACCTTTCCTACAATTCAAATGCATCAGTTGCATGGTTAGAACTATTTCATAAAAAATATGCATAACGACAAATTCTTATGCATCATGCAACTGTTTAGTCAATACAACATTTATAAACTTTCTAGATGCCTTCCATCTCCACCATGACATTATTGAGATTGTGCACTAATCCAATATGTCAGCAAAGAGGATTGATAAGTAGCAATGGAGAGTTGTATAGCACCATGAGCTACTTACCCATCACATGCATATCAGAAGTATACAGTCATTAATGCAAACAATCTATCATGCATAACACATCAACTGAATATAATCAAATGTATAACAAAACAATATCATGAAATGGCAATTGAATACTTATCTTTTATTTGTTTCATGGGTATACTCCTTCTTGAGTCTTCAGCTTCATCATCTTATTCATTCATGATAGCATCGTTTCTTATCCAAATGCTGAGGTGGATAAGCATTTCCTCAAGAGTTGAGATCTTCATATTCCTCATTGATTGAGGGATCTTCTTTGGAAGATGAGAGCTTGATCTTCAGAGACGAGCTTCTTCTTCTTCCCAAAGTCTGCTGAAAGTAACTACTTCCTTCTGGAACACATTTATTGAATGAATGAATTCCATGATCCTAGAAAGCCATTCAAGGTGGCCATCACCACTTCTGCATTCTTCACTTCTTCTTTCCCCGCTTGAAGTTGTCCTTTGATTTGAGAGATCCTTATGACTGCATGGTCTCTGCATTCTGGATCTTCATATTCTTCAGCTGATTTCTTAAGGTCATATTCCGATCTATGTTCTTCCCTTCAAATAGCTTGGTCAAGGAGTCAAACCTCATCGATGTCTTTAGAAAATACACTTGTAGTAAAAGTTGATTCGTAACTGAATCATCAATGATCTTGTGGGATTTGACCAAGTTCTTCTTGAGAAAGGCTTCTAGCCTCATCTCCCTCTGAAACTGGAACCTCTATGCTCATGTAGGTGTCTAATCCATTTTCTTCAGAGAGATCATATACTTCTAGGCTTGGAAGTTGTCAACTTCACCAAGCTTATCATCAAGCTGATGTCATAGATCACTTTGAAATGAGAACCTCAAATGAACATAGCAAAGAATTAGATCTTACCGATTTGAGGTGTCCGTCCTGGTTCCGGAGTTGGCTGATCTAGGGTTTGTCACAGAAACCATAATTTCAAAAACTTGGAATCTTTCAGATCTGATTGGCTATATCTCTTCAAATGGATCTATCCAATGTACTCCATTTCTGAAAACAGTGGAAGGAAGCTCCCGGAACAGGAAGCCCTAATTTTCCAATTTCTTCAGCAGAAATTCCTGTTACTGTTTCTGTGATATCTCCGAAATTTCTACTCCTCTGTGTCTGAAATTTTGTACTGAGGTAACCCCACATGTTCCTGATCCAACACCACAGTTTTCATTAGAATTGGTTCCACCATTTTGGATTTATGATCCTTTTCTCAAGGTGACCTGTTACATGATTGTTCAGAACAGTGAAGTTGTACGGCATGCCACGTGTCACTGGTTCATCTTCTGAGTCTGATATTCAGACCACCGAAATTAAATTCTGTTCCATTTTTGGAACATCTTCAGGAATTCCATTTGGACCTCTGTAGCCCAAGATATTGCAATTATCCCTAGGTGTCCTGTTTAGGGATGAATTCTGGAAGAGGCTGGAACCCTAACTTGGAGAGAACATATCTCCCGGAATGCAGTGAATCTGAGAATGAATTTTGGAGACAGTGTTCATCAAGATTTTATCTTCGGCCCCCTGCAATTGTTAGCTCCTGATCCTTCACCAATCTCAGAATATAGTGAATGTACCAAAACGTATCAGTTTTAGTATTTAGGGTTTTTCTAGCTCGGGGTCAAACTAGGGTTTGACTTTCCCAGAGTTTCACCCAACCAAATTTCTTGATCCAGGTCTCTAAAATTAGGTTTTGATGAGGATAACAATCCTATGTTGGTCTCACTCAAAAATTCCTCTTCTGTAGAAAGCCCTAAATTCCACATCGAAAACTGAAAATGCTCGAAATCGAATTCCACTTCGACAGAAAGATGCGCCCTTCAATGGAGAGTCATCCTAGCATACTTTTGCTGATGGATTGTGGAGAGAGACCCAAAAAGTAAGAAGACCTAGCTTCTGCAGCTGAACAATGTCTTCTTTTCAGGTTAGATCTGATACCATGTTAAATTTTTCATATGCAAAGCTAAGACATCAGTATTTCATTTCATTTTCATGACAAAAGCATATAAACAGGATCACTGAAAGATAGACAAGCACAACCATAAAAAAGGAACACAAAGATTTATCCTGGGAAAACCCTAAAGGGAAAAACCCAGCAAAAGCTTCCTCAATATAGATGCCCAAAAAGATAAAAGATAAAACCAGCAAGGAGATCAAAGCCTTATCCTCCTCCTTCTCCAACTACTTCTCTTCTCCACTAATGCGCTACACAAGTGAGAATGTGTGTGTGTCACAAATGAGGAGTACTACACCTCTATTTATATTTATCCGTTCACTTAAGTTAACTCATTTGACATGTAGGCTCGAGTTAAATCATGTTGGCTCGAGTTACACATGTAGGCTCAAGTAACCACACTGGGGTGCTAATGACCCACCTTTACAATTAGAGGGGACTACCTCATGACTCTTATTAGATCTTCCGATTAGGAGCATCGAGGTACAATGTAATACAAGTGGTTCTCCCGGTAGGACCATCGGGGACCACAAAAAGATACATATAGATTATTATTCGTAGTTACAATATTTCAACAGAAGTTCATCACACATAGCCCAGCTGTGTTGACTAATCCTTTACCTAATAATCAACATATGTCTTGGAGGATCGTGGACACTGGAATTACTTTTGGTGGGCATAGAAACCCACCAAATTCATAAGGTGTCCATGTTTATATCAACATGATGTTAGCTGCTAACATTGTGAATCACGCAAAAGATTATGGTCCGTCATAACCCAACTTGGGTAAATCTCCTGCACCTCCTGAGAGACCTTTGCATATCGATAAGCGTGAAGTTATACCTCATATACCTAAGGGATCCCTAAAGCACTCGGGGAACAATCCTAATGTTTGAGCCACCCAACATTATTCCATTATCGAGGACTTGGGTCATACTACCTTGCGATGTCAGCGCTTGAAGTTCTTTAGACTTGTCCTTCACAGAGGAGATCATTGTTTGAATGCCCTTGGGATGGTTGATTCCAATCCTTCCATAGTAGTTAGATTTGAAACCCACAAGTTCCAACCTCGCTTTCCTTACCATGTGCCTTTCTTAGTCCATGTGGAGTGTCTAAATAACACGATTAAATGCACAGTTCTTGATAAAGGATTTGTGGCCTCTGTGATGTCATTAGATTTTTTTAAAGGCCTTGGCTCACCCATGTTGTCGAAATATATGACCATGTTGACCGCATTCGATGGACGTTCATTTCGTCCACATGGTATCCTTCCCTCTCTTAAATTCAACCTTAGAGGGAAGACCGTGTCGATCAAGGTTGAGGTGGTTGATGCGCCCCTTGACTACAATCTTTTACTAAGACGAAACTGGATTTATGCTATGAAAGTCATCGTGTCTTCTGTTTTTCATGTCATTTTCATCCCTTTTGAGGATTGGATTGTCACGATCGAACAAATGTCATTCGATAATTCTAGTTCGAATGCATCATCGGGATCCACCATACCGGCTATTGATCAGTCTCAGCTGGAAACTGAGAATGTTGGTGTTGGAATGTATCCATCATTGATGGGATCTTTTAATATTTCAGCACCAACTATTTTTATGAGATTTGGAGCAATTTTGGCCCTCGTTCAAGGTTGGTCAAACCAAGGTTGAAAATATGTACTTTTGTTGACTTTCTCGGAATTGAGTTTTGAAAGTGGATTTTGGTACCCATTTGAGAGATAAGCATGGACACCTATTTTTATGAGATTTGGAGCTATTTTGGCCCTCGTTCAAGGATGGTCAAACCAAGGTTGAAAAGATGCACTTTTGTCGACTTTCTCAGAATTGAGTTTTGAAAGTGGATTTAGGTACCCATTTGAGATATAAGCATGGACACCTATTTTTGTGAGATTTGGAGCTACTTTAGCCCTCATTCAAGGTTCGTCAAAACAAGGTTGAAAATATGCACTTTGGTCGACTTTCTCATAATTGAGTTTTGAAAGTGGATTTAGGTACCCTTTTGAGAGATAAGTATGGACACCTATTTTTATGAGATTTGGAGCTATTTTGGCCCTTGTTCAAGGTTGGTCAAACCAAGGTTGAAAATATGCACTTTTCTTGACTTTCTTAGGATTGAAATTTAAAAGTAGATTTAGATACCCATTTGAGAGATAAGCATGGAAACCTATTTTTATGAGATTTGGAGCTATTTTGGCCCTCGTTCAAGGCTGGTCAAACCAAGGTTGAAAATATGCACTTTTGTCAACTTTCTCGAAATTGAGTTTTGAAAGAGGATTTAGTTACCCATTTGAGAAATAAGCATGGACACCTATTTTTATGAGATTTGGAGCTATTTTGGCCGTCAATCAAGGCTGGTAAAGCCAAGCTTGAAAATACGCACTTATGTAGAATTTCTCAGAATTGAGCTTTGAAAGTGGATTTAGGTACCCATTTGAGAGATAAGCATGGACACCTATTTTTATGATATTTGGAGTTATTTTGGTGCTCGTTCAAGGATGGTCAAACCAAGGTTGAAAATATGCACTTTTGTCAACTTTTTCGGAATTGAAATTTTAAAGTGGATTTAGATACTCATTTGAGAGATAAGCATGGACACCTATTTCTAGCAGATTTGGAGATATTTTGGCCGTTGTTCAAGGTTGGTCAAACCAAGGTTGAAAATATGCACTTTTGTCAACTTTCTTAAAATTGAAATTTTAAAGTAGATTTCGATACCCATTTGAGAGATAAGCATGGACACCTATTTTTATGAGATTTGGAGCTATTTTGACCCTTGTTCAAGGTTGGTCAAACCAAGGTTGAAAATATACACTTTTGTTGAGTTTCTCGGAATTAAGTTTTTAAAGTGGATTTAGGTACCCAATTGAGAGATAAGCATGGACACCTATTTTTATGAGATTTGGAGCTATTTTGGCCCTTGTTCAAGGTGGGTCAACCCAAGGTTTAAAATATGCACTTTTGTCGACTTTCCCGGAAGTGAAATTTTAAAGTAGATTTAGATACCCATTTTAGAGATAAGCATGGAAACAAATATAAAAATAGGAGTCTTGACACAAGTATATTTGATCACTCTCAGTGCTTTGTAGAACGAGAGTTAGATGGGTCTAGAGTCTTGGCACATGACCGATTTATTTAACCATGTTGTATGCTCATGGTTTCCACCAACTTGGTCCCACAATACCATCTACTTGATTCAAAAATCGCGTTCTAGTATGGATCCAAACAATTGTAGGATGATTATGCATTTTCCCATGGGGATGCACTCTCTACATTTCCCATACCCTAGGGATGAGGGGGTGCACTTGGTGATTAGTTCATTGTATTTATATCCATTATTAATTATTGTATTCTTATTCGTAATGCAAGATGGAATCATAAAGAACTATTTTCCATTCATCTTTATGGATCAAAAAAAGCATTATGTGTTTCCCTATTTTAAGTACAGTAAATCCTTATTGATTTTATGCATGCACTTTTTTTTAATAGATGACATTTCCATTATGTCATAAAAAAACTCGTGCCATTTATCTGAAATGTCCCATATATAGAAAATAGTGCAAAATGATTGGCAAACACTCTAGGAAATTGTTCCAACCATTTCGTAGGGAAACTTCCATGATATGTTTCTGGGATGTTTCTTGGTAGATTCTAGTACATAAGGGGAAGTTCCATCCCCCAAAGAATAGTTAAAAAATCCCTATTGGCATGGTGCTCACTACTTACCACTAGTATAAAATGGAAAATAGGGAACAATAATGAAAAATATGGAAATAATTGTAGAGAAAAGAAGTTAAATAGACTGTTGATGAAAACACAACATATTTTCTCTAAAATTTATGCATAGATTATATACCTATGTGCGTCTTTTCCCTATTTCATAAAATTTTGAAAATCGTGTTTCTGTTTCCTGAAACCAATACTTGTTTCATAAACTATTTCTATATTGTTATTTTACGTGGAATAGCTTATGCATTGACACTATGTGATATCTAATTCCACATGTTCCATATTGTAGATCTTACTTTGAGATTGTAGATCTTACTTTTAGTTCATGATAAAGTCCTTTGAAAATGATTTTCCATTCATTTTTTGAACTCAAGTAAATAATAGGTGACATAATATTTTTGAACCATAGTCATTGATTCCGTATGTTCTTTGTTGTAATGTTCTAACTTAAAATTCATGAAGTTCATGTAAATGATTTCCATTCATTTTTTGAATCCTTGTCAATAATAGGTGTGCATAACTAGAAACCAGCATACCAATTTTTTTTATCATTTAATCTGCTTGAGTTCTTGAAACTAGGTTAATTATCTTCTATCTATACATTTTCAAGTGTGTATGGTGCATTTTAACTTGTTTGTGTCTCCCATGGTCTACCAATACATAATGATATTGTTCTGTGCAATGGCTCTAATCCTTTTTTTTGTGCAGAATGAACAAAAGGAAATTTTTGAATTATTATTTCTGACCTTTATTTATGTTATGTTTGCAGCCTTACATTGATTTGGAAAACAACTATAGTACTGGGAATTTTTTTTTATCGGAATATTGTGTCAACATGAACACAGAGAAGTTCAAGGGTGTGGGATCTCTATCTTTTTTCATTTCATCTTGAGGAATTAGTGCTACTATTTAGTGAAATTTATTGGATGGGACAAATAGGAAAGTTATTATATCCTAAAACCGTTTTGTTTCTATTGAGTGTTCTCTGGGATTGCTTTCTTATATTGCTCTGTTATCTATTCATCATACACTAGATCATTGTTGAGGGAACATGAAAGTTATGTTTATGTTTTAAAGGATCAACTGACAATCAGGTATATTTGCAATTTTGCAGGATAGTAATCTGGGGTTAGTCAAGCAAGTTTTTTCATCTCATTATAAACATAATATTCATAGAATGACACAAAGATATTTGACCCTTTCTCTTTCAAACATAGAAAGTATGGTATAGTTGGAGACTGCTAAGCAGGTTGAGCTACATGTTCTGCAAATGGTACTTCACATTTCTTGTAAACGTCTCTTGGATTTTTGTGTGATAAATGTTTCCCATTCCTCAATTGTTTCAGTTATTCCATTTTAAAGTTATTTTTACTTATGCTATAGAGGGGTGTTCCAATTGAAGTAGCCTCCAATTGTGTCTTTTTATAATAATATTCTATTTAGATTCAATATGGTGATATTTTTGCAAACATAAATCAGAAAGATGGGATGGTGAGCTTCAATGAGGATCACGAGCAGTGCAAAAAATGCTAGACGACTGAATGCACATATATTGCGATTTGATGGTATGCTTTGTTTATAAAATCTAATTACTTGAGTAATTAAACTATTCAGTTTGGCCATGTATGGTTGGTTTTATTTGCTACATTGTAAATAGAAAGTCTCTATGTTGCAATGGCTATTAGCTGTCATTTTCATTTGTTCTTGATTTTTTTATTATTATTTTTTTTGTTAACCTTTCTTAATAGTGCCTAGCATCCTTTTGATAGTTTGTTAATTAATTGGAAATAGAGGGTATATGTGTGAATACGGTTTGAAATGATATAGCCATCCTTGTGCCTAAATCTTTAAGTTTATGTCATCTGGTATTGTTCTTCTATATAACACCAGATAGTTTGTTCTTAGTTGATTACTTCTAAACTGAAAAAACATTACTATGAGAAGTTCTATGTTGTTGTGATTCTGTGATATAAGGGGATTGGTTGTACCTTTTTCTTTTTGAGAAAAGAAAACATTATATTTGATATCTTTAGAAAGAAATCAAAATATACATTGTCTGAGCTCGATGGCTCTTGTTTTTCAAATCTAAAATTGTCTATGTCCTAGCTTTGTATCCAAATAATAGTCTCCCCACAAACATTTATTCTTTTTAAGAGACTATCATAGCTTATTACATCATTACTACACAACACTCCTATAAGGACACTATGGAATTAACCTTTCAAAACTTTATTCCAACAGAGATCAAATTCACAAAGAGTCAGAAAATGGCAATGAGAGACTCGGACATGAGTTCATCTGAACTGCTTGTACCTATATAAGTCAATGAAATATTTGTGTGGTAATATTTTAACCAATTGATTAAAAATAGTAGTTTCTCAAAAATATTTTGCTAAATATAAGACTTGTGGTTCTCATTTACAAGTCTTGGTAATATTCTTGTGGCATTAACTATAAATACAAACTAGAACCTATCTTACTCAGGTGTTTATTTGTGTCACTATTTTCTTTTTGTTTTTCGTTCCTTTTTTGTCTGTATAATCATAAGTTAGTGAAGTTACCACATCTAGTAGTTCCAACTGAAATCCATTTGTTTAGGTGAATAACAGTTTCTTGAAGATTATCCTCTCACATGGTTTTGTAGCAATTCGACTTAGAATCAGGTTCTAAGGATGGCACAATCAACCAATATGGTCACATTATATGCACTATTTGATTTATCTCTCATAGATGGTGGTGTTATATGCCTCACTAGAATTCACTACAATACCTTGAGGATCATGAGGAAGAAGAGGGATGGGAGCCTAATTTATTGACTTTTCTCAATAGTAGTTTCAGACTTGGATTGGAATATTGGAATGATAAAGAGATATTATTTCCCTAACCTAAGAATATTTTGATTTAAGAGTATCAGATTGTAGACTTTCCTTGTTTTGTTGTTGATCCTGAAACAATGCCCGCTCTAATATCAACTCAGTGCCAAGGACAACATTCAGTTTAGGGAGAAAATGATTTTAACCACAAGGATATTATTTTCCTTGCCTAAGGAAATTCAAGAGGACCAGATCACATATTCTCCTTTTTTATTCGATAATCTTGAGATGATGTCTGCTGAAATATCAGTTGAGTGTGAAGGACAACCTTCAGTTTCGGGAGAATATGATCTTTTCCGCAACAAGGAGTTGATAACAGTTGTTGTTATTTCCTAATAGGGTAATCTGTTGACTTATTAATGATTTTAGAGTGGAATTTTATTCCTCACTTGATTGTCAATCTAAACCTAGGGATGATATGAACCTCTAGCTTTCAAAGATTTAGGAACCATATTTGGTACTGAAACTTTCAGAAGCTAGAGGTGCATATCAAAATAGGGTATAGATGGGTCTCTACTAATACTTATAAGAATATGATCAGAACTAATGGTCTACTGTCTAACCTGAACTAATAGGACATACCATATTTGGCTTGTCTAAATGGCACTAGTGCTGCTGAACTTGAAGAATCTTCACTTGTTAACTGATGTTGAGGCAGCAGTGTCCTGCATTTTGATATATCCACAGTAGTAGTTCCTCTACTCATATAAAATACCCTTGAAAAGAATTAATCCCAAAAAACTCTAGTCTTCTTCTAAAACCAACACCCATCAAAAGACACTCACAACATCTCCAACTTCCTTAGCTATATTCTTCACCAATCCCAGCTACCAAAACTCTGTTTCTAATGTGTTTATAAGAGAATCAGTTCCATCCCCCGATTGATGTAAAGCAGACCTCTTTCTCCTCTTCTTCTTCACAAATGCTGTGGGAAACCCATCAGTTTACAAAGCCAATCAGATCTCTATTTTCAGTTCAGATTTATGTGATTCCAACTGCACCAATCAAACCATAGATAACTGATCTCTCATTCTGCAACAATATTTTTCAAATTCTAAGATCACCCACTAATAAACTTTTAACATATTACTCAATTCACAACCTAATATTCACAACAGAGATGATAGAAATCCATACTAAATAAATAGCTTTGGCTGCTCCTGGGATAGGCACCTTTATCAGAAATAGCAGTTGATGCTTGATGGATTTTCTCTTTCCAATTCATCTGAGGAAATCCCCCAGGAGTTGGTTCTGTGACATGTTTCATATTACGAGGTGAAACACTATCACACTGATTTCCATCTCTTTGTTTTCCATTGGTCGATCTAGGGGTTTAAGGACTCCCCGCAACTGGTAAGCCATCAAAATGACTCTTTCTAACAACTAGATATGAGAATAATGCTTATAAATTATATTGGGTAGCTTGGTGTTAGTGTTTTTAGTAATGTTGAAAGTTGAAACACGTTTAATGTAATTGTTTCCTAAAGAAATATTTGATATACTATACTGTAAACTTAGGATTTGGATATTCAAAATGAAAAAGATCTTTGTGTGTGTTTCTCATACCTGTGTCTCCTCAAACCTCATTAGATGTTGGATAAATGCCTTTGGTTATACTCTGGCCAGATAAGCTTATATTAGGTCTCTAGCAGGTCAATTTGGTCACCTTGGTATTCAAAATATATGATTTGGTTTTTCTTTTACAAGTAGATGCATTTTTTGGTTTATTGATTTCAATTTTTTTTATTGCTTCTTTCGCAGTCTTTTATGTGCTCCTACTGACGTTCAGGAATTCACCTATGAGTTGAAAAATAAGTTGCGAGCCAAATGTCAAGGAAAGGCTGAATCTGACTTTACTCGGGCATTGAAAGAGATATGTGAGGAGTATGATGATAAAGGTACATATAAAGAGGACTTTATGCTAGATATTGATGATTGGAAGTACATATCATGTATTGATAAAAGATTAAAGGATTATGTAGAGAAAGCACAGTTTACAAAAAATGATAAAATCCAAGAAGCAACTAATGAGTCAGAGGAAATGTTGAAAATGAAAAAAGATACATCTAATCAAATGCATTATGAGACTTTTTCCAAGAAACATGATATTAATAGGGATGTACATAGGTAGGAAAATGGGCAAAATAAACATGGGGTAGGTGAGAATAATAAAAATCATGCTACATCCCTGATATCGTTTGATAAGAAAGACATGAATATGCTCAATTCAGTTCAGGTTGGGCTTAAAAAACACAGTTCATTATCAACATCTAAATCCAACAATATGAGGTCCATACTAAAGATAAATAATCATACACACCATTTTCAGGACTATTTGAGGTCTGATGTTGCTGGTGTAGTGCCGACAAGACATTTTGAGAACCATTTGAGGTATGATTTTTCTGGTTTAGTATCTTTAATAACTAAGCCAGAGTTGAAGACAACAAAGAGACATTTTAAAAGTTCATTAGAGAGTGAAAGCAATATTCATGATTTTGGAGACAATATTTTGAATTTTTCTTCTTATCTTGAAGAAATTAGGATACAATCACTAGATATAAGAATTATTTCAAAAAAGACCATGAGTGAAAAGTAGTTTGATCAGAATAGGAAAAGCATGCAAAAATAAATTAGAGGTTCTGCTTTTCCTAGATTGTATAAAAACAGTGACAAATAACATTTTCAGCAATTTTGAATCTTTTAAACATGGAAACACCAAAGAGAACATTAAGGTTTCAAACTGTAAAGAAAATTTGAAGGGTGAAAAAGATTTGAAAATATTCATGAAAATTATGTTTCTAATGTCAAATATCATGTGATTTCTACATTTGTGACTAAAGACAACGAAGTTAGGGTAGTTCCAAACACTTATTTGCATCAAAATTCCATTCTAAAGAAGAAAAGAAAAATCTTGAAGAAACATAATTCAGGGTTATCAACTCTACCAGAAAGATCAGATAATCAAATAAAGATAAATATTTGCATGGAAGAAGAAAATGTTCTTGAAGTATTGTCTGGAGTAGATAATCGAAAGAAAAGGACACAAATCAATGAAAATAAACATAAACTTAAATTTGATGAACATTTGCATTCGGTAAAAAGGGAAAGAATTGAAGTTGAAGATGAAACCAAGAAAATTGTAGAAGGCTCGAATAAAGGAGGCATAGCAAGTGACAATGACAATAATGGATAAAAATATGGCATCGGATAATGCTTGTGTTTTAAATGAATTCCATTTAAGAACTAATAATATCTTAATTTCTAACAGTCTTGAAACTGAAGGTGATTTCCCACATGAGTAGATGTCTTCAATTTTTATGGAAAGGATTATGTGTTTGCCACCAAAGGATAATAAATATCGTTTGAGAAGTAGCCTACCGAGTGATGAAGCTGCCCTGCCTCCCTCTAAATGACATCACCGGGATCAGGAAGATATGTCTTCATGTGTTGCAGAGGCTGCAACTACTTTAGTGGAGCCAGTGGAAACTGGTGTGACTGGACAGGATGATGCATACAATATTTCTGCATATGAAAAATATTATACTAAATGCTTTGATAATGACAAGAATTCAGTTAAGGAAAATTAGGAATGTGTCAAAGTAGACACATTGATCCAAAAAGAAGCAACATGAACAAGAGGTAGTAGAAAACCTGTGGTGTCTTCATATTCATACCAATCCTTTATAAGGTTTTCTTTTGAACCTCCTAAATGGGTAGAGGAGAAGCAGATGGATCCATGTTTTGAATATTCAATGTCCTCTAAGCATATGGATAAATGGTAGATTGGAGATAAGGGTGAGAAGAGCACACATGCTAAAATGTCTATTGAATCATTGGCTGATCCAAAAATGGAAGAAAAAAAGCTATAGAGCGTGACTGCACCAGTGCTGCTTTCTCCAAAGAAGCAAGATGTTTCAAATTTAGCTTCAAGGCAAGTCAATTCAATTAGAACACATCCTATCAAGGCTTATGTTGCACAAAAGGGTGAGGCTGAGCAATATGAATACAAGTTAAAGGGAATTAAAGTGAAGAAATCTTGTGTGACCCCAGCAAAGAAAAATAGCAGAGGCCTTAAAAAAGATCATGGGAAGTCTGGCTCAAAGAAGTTTAACCAAGGGAAATTAGCTAAGCAGTTGTTTGTTCGCAAGCATGAGCAAGTTTCCCTTATAAAATATGGCACTGAAACTTCATAAAAAAAATGTGACAGGTTCATCAAAATTTAAGGTGAAGATAAACGGTACTGCAACAATGAAATTGGATGATGTGTCACTATCTACAGAGTTGCATTTAGAAAAAGAAAACAAGCTTATACAAGTGTAAGTCTTATATTAATTCAATTGCATTTCAAATTATAGTTTTCTACCTTTTGTTGTTATATTTAGATGCCCACTTATTAATGTTCATATTATCCTTTCTTTGTTTTTCTTATCATTTTGGCTTATGTTACAGGTATGATGCTGCAAAAGAAGTAAAATTCAAAACTATGTCAAATGATTCTAACATTTCTACCCCATATACATCTATGAAGCATCTTATAGCATTTGCATAAGCTAAGTGAGAAAAAGTACATTCTACAGCTCTGCCACATTCTGTTTCAATTGAAGAAACTGAGAATTCTATTCCATTTATTTCCAGTCCTTCATCAATCCGAGAGAGTAGCTTAGATCACAATTCACCACTCCAAATTCACTTAGTTGGTGAGGAAACTGAGGATACAAAGGATGCCATTGCCTATATAGAATGAAGAATCCCAAGAGTTAATGTGCATCAGTGGGGTCTACCAAATACGATGGATTTGGAATCAAGTGAAGAAGGTAAAATAAGCTCAGGGCAAAAATCGATTGGAGGGACACTTAGTGGGGATATAGAAGCAGCAATTTTCGGGGAAACTTTTGGAGGAATGCTAGAGACACTGTCAAGGAAGAAGGAAAGTATTGGAAAAGCATCGCATCATGCTATTGACTGTGCAAAATATAGCCTCGCTGGTGAGGTAAGCTTGATATCTGTTATTTTCTGGTATGGTAAACAAGCAGCTCATTTTATTTTTTCTTACTATGGTTTTTTCACTTTTGTTAAATTAATGATGAAAATTGTCAAGGATTAGAGTGAAGAATGAATATATTGCATGTGGATCATTTATACATTGATAGTGACTTATGAGAATCCTATACATTGGGTATTTTTCCCTGCATTAACTTATTTGTCAATGTATTTTTAATTAGAACTTAAAACCTCTTACATATGGATGTGGATACTATATCAAAAGACCAAACTGGTGTCTTTAGCAAGATGCCCAGTATCCCCTTCTATTTTCTACTACCCAATGGTCTCTTGTTGGTCATGGGATTTACCTATCCTCCCTGGAATTGATTGTCTTGGATTGACTGAGCACAACAAAATATAGAAAGGCTATCGGATTACACTCACATTCTAATATCTATAATGTGTTTTTACCTATATTCCTATTGTATTGGAAAGGCCTAATATTTTATTTCCTAGTTGAATTTACCCAAACAAAGTATCCATATGCACCATGTTGTAATTGCATTACAATTGGTTTCTATAGAGATTCATGTATTGATTGGTTGAGATAATGTTATTGTATCCAGAATTTGATTTGGTATTGAATTTTATGGCATTCTATACCCGCCAATATGGATTATGAATATTATTAAGAAATGGATCATTAGAATATCCTATCACACTAAAGGCACAAGCTTTGGATTTAAAAAATAAATGTATGTGCCCATCAACAATATTTGAACTTTGTTGCAACCAATGTTAAGAGGTTCTTGTTTTATGGTGCGTAATGTGGATAATAATTTGGACTTAAGCACCCTATTTTGAGCAATCATGATTGGGCCCTGTAGCGACATATATGTTAGTGATGAAGGTTCCTTCAATGTAACAACACTGCATTAGTTTATGTTTCAATTTGGTAGTGAATTCAGTTTTTTCATAATGAGCTTGTTGGAGTGTGTACTAAGATAATGGAAATGGTCCATACATAAAATATAGACATCCTTGATGTCAGCATGAGGGCCCTTGTATCAATAGTTGTTGGGTGTTATAACGTCTAGATTAATTCACCTAATATTTAATAATTGACCGGGGTTGGTAGGCTTAGAGTTGACACAAAATATATGCGAAGGTAGAGGTATTCCTATGGTTTCGTAGAAATATTTTAACAAACAAAATATCGAAAGATAATTCAAAATGAAAAACCGAGTCAAATTCCTAAGAATTCAACTATTAAGGTAATTGAATCGGAACAGAATACTAAACCAAATTACTGATGATTTATTTTATATAAGCAAATAAGTTTAGACTAAAAAGGGTACTATCAACAACTAAATTTTCAAGTGAAAGACTAAGATGCAAGGAAGGCCTAACTTATAAGTAAGTAGAAAACTTAATAAAGAAAACTGAATAAAAAGAAACAAGTAGAAAACTTAATAGGAATGGCTTTGAATTCTATCCTACAAGTCTCTTTCAGTTAATCACACAATGAAAAAGGAACAGTCTATAAAGCACTAATATATTTTCCGAAGAATAACACATCTAATACTAAGTTTTACATGCAAACGGATAAATCAATCCAAAGGCATGAGTACAAAACAATACAACAATAAAAAGGAATCAGAAATAACCTTAAGAAACAAAACACAACATAGCTTAAAACATGTTCAAGGTGAAAAGAGGTAGGGAAAATGATAAAACTTTAATAAATAATATAAAACAATCTAATTTCAACTTTAATGTCAAATAGAACTATCATCTAGCTATTACTGTCAAAGCATACTTCAAATTCTAAAGAAACATAACTTAAAATGGGTTCAAAATAGATTAAAAACACTAAAAATGAAACGATGGACTGAATGACAGACTGAACTGCAGGTCTGAAAGGGGTGTCTGAATGACAGTTTAAACAGGCTATCCAAATGACAGTCTGCACAATTAAAATGACAGAAGATAACCTAAATGATCTAATCTTTAGATGAATTTGTGCATATGTAAATATAATGCATAAAGGAAGTAAGTAAACCTACTTGTTAATCAAATTTAACAGTGAAATAATATTAAACTAATTCATAAACATAAAGAAAACATTTCATATTACACTAAGAAATAAACTAGAATTTGAATAAACTGATGACAGAAAAGGAAATGAACAGAACTGAATTTAAATAAAAGCAAGCTATCCTATATACTTGTAAATAAAATTGAAAATTAAAACTGGAAATGAAATGACTGAAAACAAATTGAAAGAAAACTATGTACGCAACTATTTAACTTTAGAAATAAAATGTATTACAGGAAGAAAATGAAATAAATGTTTACAGTAATTTAATAACGAAAAACAAACTAGAAATTAAACTAAATACAAAAGAAAAGATAACAAAACTACAAGAAAAGAAACCTCTGGTTGATGAGGGGCCCTCTCAGCAATCAGGGGTGATGCCTAGCTAACGCTTACTCGAACACAATCATAAACAGTAGAACATACAGCTTCTATTAAAAATATGGAACAAAATTAAAGTGTGCTCAAGCACAATGAATCACATGCATAAACTGTTTAAACTGCTAGCTAACTGAGCTCTCACGTAGAGGATGATATATATATTGTTTACAGAGATGAGAAAATTGACCCTTTAGTGGTCGACTGCTCACTAAATTTAGTCAACCATTATAACCATTAACTAATCAAACGCCAAGGCACAACACTATTCCTTCTTCAGCACGAACAGATCTCTTCAGTGTGCATGATGGAGTGGTAGGTGGAGTGGTGTTGGACAGGGGAGAGCACACTGACGATTCTTCTAGAACATGAACCATTGCATCACCCAAACGCATGGACTGGCGGTGTGGTGTCAAGCAGAGGCAGCGTGATGGAAAGTCTTCTAGAAAATGAGCTTCTCCATCACCTGGTGTAATACCCTAGTTTTGACCCCATTTGCATTAGAAGATACATGATGTATATTTTGTAATTAATCATGGTGTGGAGCTAAAGGAAAAATCCCCACCATTGATTTGGTTGTGTATGTTTCGACAATAGGGATCATTGTCGATGGTATATCGTGCTATCTGGCACATTATAGTTTTGGCATCATGTAAATATGCACATTAATTAAAATGAACCTACAGCCAGCTACGACGGTGCAACGTTAATGAAAAGGGAATAATTCTTAAGGTTAAGGGGGGGGGGGTTGTCTAAACCGTGGGGGCCATTGGGAGTTTGCCATGTGTCGACCACCCATTTAAAATTCTGGTGTCTAGGAGCAGTTATTGCTGAGTAGTGGTGGGCATGGCGGGACTATCAGTCTTTGCCCACGTGCCCACTCCACCAGCGGACTCTTCCTCTTCACGTCGTCGGGTAAGGAAGCAACATTCCACTCTCTGGAGGTATTTGGTCTTGCTCATTCTCACGTAGGGGGTGGTCGTTCCCTCATTCTCATGCGTAGGCAGACATTGGGGAAATAATCCTACTAGAAGCAGGACTTTGTTCTTTTAGGGTCGTTCTTCGGCCTATGCATTGAACCCTGTCAGATAGAGGTTGTGTTCTTCCCTCTATGCAGGTTGAGAGCCCGCGGTTGTCCTCTGTATACATGTGGGTTTGCTGTGAGTTTGTTTTTCTTCCGTTGCTTTGGTGGTGAAAGCGTAGTTGCTGTTCTTTCCCTCGTTTTGGGTTGCTGTGTGTGCAATCATATTTTGGGATTGCTGCTAAGTTGTTTTGGCCATGCTAGGGCCAAGAAAAACTCTGAATCGTCTTGTGTGACTCGAGCTGTGTTCACCATTTCGTTTGGGCTGTCACCCTGTTGTCTTTATTTTCATCACAGAGCTGTGAACTTCTTGTTTCACTATGGGTATGTAGTGGTTGGTCTTTGGACTATTTAGAGTAGGATTGGAGGCTGAGTATGCTTGAGAAACCTGGTGTCTGGGAGCCACTCGGACAAAGTTAGACTGCTGGCTTTCTTCTCCACAACCCTTGAAGAGTATTGGAAAGGAAAGTCAGGGCCTGAGGGACTGTGAAGCAGAGAAGAGACTGATTCCTGGTGTTGGTTGTGTGGATGTCTTAGAAGTCAGGCTAGCTCTGGTGTAGGCGTCCTTAACTCTCCATTGAGACCACCAGATTATCATTTATCCTTTCCTAGCTCCTTGACGGCCTGATAAACCCAACTGTGTTGACTTGGCTGTATTGTGTATCCTTGGCTATGTGTAAGCCTGCTTTGAACCTTATTCCTTGGGGAATCATGCCCAACTCAAGGGTGGCAGTGTTGCTGAGAGATTGATGAGCATGCTAGCCTATGGTTGGGTGGAATGTTGCAGCGACGTAGCTGGTTGCAGGATGGGTTCTTACAAGATAAGTATTCTTGGCCATTTTGTCTCTGCAGTTATATTTATTGTTAATGAATAATGATGAATATGTTGATGCTCGAATGTATGTTGCTTCCGCTGTATGTTGAGTAACTATGCATCCTTGTATGTTTTATACATCTTAGCATGTTTTATGTTTTAAGCATTTTATTTCAGCATTATATGTATGTTCTTGTTCATGGGGCTATTTTCCCGGAGGTTTTTTTGATGGTTTGGTAGCATCCTCCTCACTAGTTAGAGGGTCGGGGATGTTACAGTGTGGTATTAGAGCTAACGTTGCAGCATGGGCCTGGATGGGCCTTGAAAGGTTAGCTAGTAGAGGCAGGTTTCCTTTTTCCCATCAGAAATAAGAATAAATCTATGCATGACAAGAGAATTTTGAAAAAATTCTCTAAGTATTGGGATCGTCGGATCGTTGGAGGACTTAGTCCGAAGTCCCGCCGATGCACGGATCACCTAAGCAGAAAGTCGCTTGACGGGAACTATGGAATAAAAATTTCAGAAATATTTCTAAGTGTCCAGGCTATTGGCCGTCGAAAAAATTAGTGGGACGCACCTCCGATGCAACGAAAGTTTTAGTCATATGGACCTCCGATGCAGGCCCCGGTGATGAAAAATTAGCCAATTTGATCGGCGGAGAAATGAGGACGAAAGCACCGAAACATCGGCTCTGTATAGTTAAATATCGTCGAAACGGCGGTGATACGTATTTGTTTGGATCGGTGATGAATAGAAGAAGATGGGGCCGACAGAGTTGGCAGAAATTAAGGGAAGTTTTCACCGAAGGGTAGATAAATGATGGAAAAGTTTAGTGGATCGACCAACCAAAAAATAGGCAAAAAATAGATGACGGAGGCGTTGATACAGCGGCGAGCGCTAGGTGAAGGAAGAGCCGACGAAGCGACAATAAAATAACTTCGCAAATTTTTTTCCAAGTGTAAGACCATCGGCACATCGGAAGACCAAGTGGGAAGCTCTTTCGATGTGGCAGACAAATTAGTCTGAAGAACCTCCGATAAAGACCTCGATGTCAACAAAAGTTAGATGATGAAGACGCCGCAATGTCAACGGGAATTAGACGATAAAAACGTCGATGCAACGGTAGGAAAAAGTTGAAAGCACCGAGGAGAAACGAGAATTTTGTGTTAAAATCCATCGAAGAAACTTTGTTGACTGGAACACCGATATTGTCAGTGAAATTTAAAGGATGTACTCACCGATGCGACAGAATACGTCGGAAAAATTTAGTTGTTCAGACTGCCGATGCCGTCGACGAAAAATAATTGTTGGGTTCATCGACACCACAGAAAAGTTTAGCTATTTGTTAGTCTGCTGTTGCGACTGCCATGTGGACTAGAACTCCGATGATTAGGAGTTCAAACCGTTGATGCTCCAATCACCGACACGTAGAGCTTAGTGGTTCCGACCGCCGACAGATGTTATGGTCCACGGGAAGAAGAAGAAAGTTTTTGAAATTTGTCTAAGTGTTGAACCCATCAGTAATCAGCGGAAGTTAGTTGTTGGGATCACCGACAATTAGAGGATGAAGTTGTCGATGACACATCGGTGGAGGAAAGAGAATTTCGGAGAAATCAGTAACCGGATCGGCAAAATTTAGAAGATCAGAGTGTCGATCGACGAAAATTAGTTGTTCGTGCATCCGTCATTGCGGCTGTTTAGTGGACTATCCTCCCGACGGACAGTTGTTCCGACCGCCGATGCCACAGTGGTTAGTGATTCCGATCGCTGATCGAAAAAAAAAAAAATTTTAAAGGATTGTAGACCACCGATGCGGCAGTTGCAGGGACTATTTACTCTATGAATAACGCATCCAATTTTCGATGCCGTAACAATTAGTGCTTTCGATTTCCGATATGCCACCATCGAAAAACCTTAGTTGTTGAATTCTTCGACACAACGGATCCATTCAGTGTTGGATCGCTGAAACGTAGTGTTTAAACCATCCGACACCGCAGTTGCTAGTTGCTCTGATCGCCGATAGGACTGTGGCCCATGGAAACTCCAGAAAGTTCATTGGTCGCCGTTGTGGAAGCCTAGAGAACTAGCCACCCGATGAGTAGAGGATCCGATCACCGACGTAGTAGTGCATAGTGGATTCGATCACCGATAAATGGCTTGGAAGCTTAGACCACTACAGATCCAACATGCCAAAAAGAAATAGATGAACAAACCACCGATGAGCAGCGGAGGAAATTAGACGTTTTGATCGCCGAAACGCCGGAAAGTTAGTGGGGAAGAGACCCGATAGGGAGAAAGAAAATTGGGTTATTCAAGTGGACTTCTCAGCAATTTTTAACTATTTTCAGTGGATTTTCAGTAGTTTCAGGGCTAAAAAGGAAGAAAATCCTAAGTGGTTGAAGTTAGCATTCTAGACCAAAATGCAGTTGTGTGTTTTGCCTAAAATTGATGAAAATCATCATTTTAGAAGTGGTGTGGTTTTCACACCTGAGGTCAGAACGAAGCATGTGGATAGGCATTGGAAAGATTATCCAACAGGGAACAAGGAGGAATCACCAGAGTTTTAATGTGGTGTAGAGAAGTAATAGTGATTGCTTGAAAAAAAAATGTGCTGCTGTCAATATGGACAAATCCAAGAATTGCATGCCTAGAGGTAGCAAGGACTATGAAGTCAAACCAGCTCTTGTATGGAAGAGGAGTCCATGCAAAGATGCGAGACTTGAAAAGGGAAATTTTCCTTAAACCCTGTCTTGCTAATTACAATTACATTTTATAAGTCTTTTACATAAAATGTATGATGATATGCCTTGCATGCATAGGATATTACATGTTGGTGAATTATACATTTATAATGAACCACTAATGATAATTATTGCATTGGTGTTGACATTAGTGGAAAAACCAATGACAACTTGAGCATGGATGAAAATGTTGCTGATACTGATGCTGATGAATGTGACCAGCAACCCTATGGAGAAAGGGATAAGGAAACAAGTCCAGGATCAAAAGTTGATGAGCAACTTCTGCAATCTCCTGCAAGAGACCCACCAAACTGGTAATGTCAAGGGTGTAAGTAATTTCACTACCAATAAAACATATGTTTAAATGAGTAATTTCACTACCAAAAATGATAACAAACCTGGTATCAACATTCCCCCAAACCAGAGAAATGTCAGGTCCCACTGAGCAAAAAGAAAGATAACTTAGGAAGAAGGCAGATGAAGGAGGTGATTTAAACTTCAGTCCTCTAGCTTGTGCTTTCAAAATAGGATGTCTTTCATGTAAAACATTGTATAAAGATTTTAATGCCTTTGTTGAGTTCTTCAACATTCTTGATTTGATAGTTCTCATGTTTGAAAAAATTCAGCATTGTTCAACAGTGTAAGAAGACAGTGGCTGAAATAGCTCTACAAAAATAATGAAAACAATGGAATAGCAAGAAGTTCAGCCTATTTAAGAGATCACACTATAATAATGAACCTTGAGACATGTGCCATTAACGAGCATATGCGTTAAGCAATGAATTCATAACGTTTGTAATTAGTTCAACCATGTCCAAAGTAAAACTTTGGACAGGTTGAACGTATGACACAAAGGCATAAATCGCATTTTTTATTACTAAGAAAATCGGTCATTTGATAGTTTACATGCATGATTGGAATGGCTTTGAATTCTATCCTACAAGTCTCTTTTAGTTAATCACACAATGAAAAAGGAAAAGTCTATAAAGAACTAATATATTTTCCCAAGAATAACACATCTAATACTAAGTTTTACATGCAAATGGATAAATCAATCCAAAGGCATGAGTACAAAACAATACAACAGTAAAAAGGAATTAGAAATAACCTTAAGAAACAAAACACAACATAGATTAAAACATGTTCAAGGTGAAAAGAGGTAGGGAAAAGGATAAAAATTTAATAAATAATCTAAAACAATATAATTTCAACTTTAATTTCAAATAGAAATATAATCTAGCTATTACAGTCAAAGCATACTTCAAATGATAATTCAACATTTTTCAACAGTGTAAGAAGAAAGTGGCTGAAACACCTCTACAGAAATAATGAAAACGATGGAATAGCAAGAAGTTCATCCTATTTAAGATTTCACGCTATCATAACGAACCTTGAGACGTGTGCCATTAATGAGCATATGCATTAAGGAATGAATTCATAAGGTTTGTAATTAGTTCAAGCATGTCCAAAGTAAAAATTTGGACAGGTTGAATGTATGACACACAGGCATAAATCACATTTTTTATTACTAAGAAAATCGGTCATTTGATAGTTTACATGCATGATTGGGTAAGAAGATAGGGTTTTCAGTACTGAAATAATGACTAAAAAACTTTTAAGGTCAAGGCGTCCACATGGAGGTAAAAATTATTTGCCAAAAAAAACAAAATTTGGTTAGCAAATTTTAAACATAAGTGTTATAATATCACAATGTTTTATTCAGATCGTCATTTGATATTTCATTTGGACCTTCATTATATCCTTCATATAGTCCTCCATATTGTTTTTTCTGTGAAAATATGCTTCATGCTATAACCAAGCTCCACTTCTAACATTATCCTGAGAACACTATCATTTGTTGGAGATAAATAGATCTGTCATAAATAATGAAAATAAAAATAGTCTAATGTTTCCTAATATTCCCCCAAACCAAAGATATGGTGTGTCCTCAAGCCATACAAGAGAGAATAATTGATTGTTCTAGATAAGTAAATAAAAAGTTCTATCATGCTGTTATTATTTCATTTTTTAAGAAAAAGAAAAACTAACTAGTAAATGGAAATGATTCAGATATGTATATTCATGAAAAATATAACAGTGCTTAAAAATACCACTTGAATGATGATATTATAACCAAAATAATGCCATAGGAAAAGCTAGTCATCCATGCCTCATTTTAAAGATATCTTGTCATCACAAAATAGTTTAAGTTTACCTCGGAGTGTGTGAGATTTACAGTTATGTGTCCCATTTATAGGATAATGACATCCTAGTTATTTGTTGAATGAGGTTGCTAGGGCCAAGCCCAACTTACAGCCATTCTCAAATGACATTATAAACAATTGGTCGTGACATGTTTATTCATAAATTCTGAAAATGCTTCTTTATATTATCATTGTTTTACGAACTATGTGCATAGTGGTGCATTAACCAGATCTCTTTCATTCGGTATTTCCCCACTACCAGCAAGCCTATTCAGTACCCCAGTGGGTTTACCTTGGTATCATGCAAGCATAGTCGCGTTGCCAGTGAGCCTGTTCAGTACCCCGACGGGTTTACTTGTATTTTATCGAGCTTCCTTGTTTTAAGTTATTACTTAGCATTGACCCGCTGCCAGTAGGCACGTTTAGTACCCTAGTGGGTTTTCCTTGTATAATGATATTAAGTATATGGAAGTCGATTCATACTAGAGCATTTTAAGCCCTACTAAACACATAATTCAATTTTGTAAAATAACTCATAAGTAACTTTTTATAATGGTCGTAATCATAGATCATGTCAAAAGAGAATAAATTAAATCTGTTCTTTGACCTTGTAGTCCTTCTTCTTCATAAGAGATAAGTAATGTTCCCCATAGACAAAAATTCCACTTACTCTCGAGTTATCACAAAAATACTTGAGAGACAAGTTTTGATAACAAGTATAGGATGAACTAGTAATCCATAGGTGTAAGATGAGATTGTGAAAAATATAATAATGAAAGTAGGTTTGTCAAGCAATTGTTCAAAAGAGAAAATCAGAAATATACATGTCTGAATAAAAAATACCAAAAACCATATGAATCATAGAAGAGCTGGTTAAGAATGATATATAGAGGATTGTTTTTTATTGTCACTATAAGCTGCAAATTTCAAATGTACCCCAAGAAAGGTTAAGATACATGGTGAGTGCTTTTAGCGTACTTCTGTTTTCCAAATAATACTCCATGAGTTGCTTATAGAGATCAAGTACTTGCAATCAAACTGAAAAACCACTTATTAGGTGATTCAATTTATTCATGAAAAATATATAACATTATAAAAAGAAAAAGAGTCCCTTATAAGCAATTCGTCAGAAGTGACTCTTATTTATTCAAAGAAACAAACACATATTTTCATATATACAAGTGATGATAACCCAAATTTTTTTTTTAAGGATCAGGAGGAGGAGGAATAACTTCCCCTTCAACTAATTCCATTTCCCTTTGCTGCAAAACATTCTGTATGAAATCCTGTTTAGATGTTGGTTGGTGATAAATTCTAAGTCTGTGGCCATTTACTACAAAGGAAACTTGTGAACCATCAATTGTCTTAATTTCTATGAACCCATTGTCAAAAGTTGTAACTACTTCATATGGTCCCATCCAACGGGTAGTTAACTTTCCTTTGAAAATTTTAAACCATGAGTCAAATCGTAGTGCCCAATCTCCAGTATTAAATTTCTTTTGCTTAATGAATTTATCATGCCATGTCTTTCGTTGATTCTGTATTAGCATGGTTCTTAGGAGTGCATATTGTCTAATTTCATCTAACTCATTAATTTGTAACACTTGTTATTTCTTTGCTTCATCCAAATCCATGCCTAATTGTGCTGCCATACGAAAGGTTTTAACTTGAAATTCAATAGGTAAAGGGACTTGTTTTCCATACACTAACTCACAAGGGGTATGTCTAGTAGTGTTTCTCCATGTTATCCTATAGGCCCATAAGGCCTCCGGGAGTCTATCTGCCCAATCCTTATGATGTATGTGAATGGTTTTGGTTAAAATGGATTTTAATACTTTATTGGTTGATTCTACCTGAACATTATCCCGAGGGTGATAAGGTGAGGATTTGCAATGTCGGATGCCATATTTCATAGTGATTTCTTTCATTAATTTGGAAGTGAATTGAGTACCTTGGTCTGTGACAATTTCTCTTTGTACACCAAATCGGGTGAAAATTTCTTCATATATAAATTCTACCACTGATTTCTCTGTAGCCCTAAACAAAGATTTAGCTTCTACCCATTTTGTGACATAGTCTGTGCAAACCAGGATATATTTCTTTTTAGGAGACATGGGAGAAATTGGTCCTACAAAATTAGGAGCCCATTTTTCAATGTTAGAAGAATAAACCCATAGTTACCTACCTTAGACATTAATTAAATCATTTTTGTCTTATTACCTAGTCTCCTAGATTCCACTCTATGTTAGTTGCCTTCTACATGTCATAGAAGTGAACACTTGCTAAAACTGAGTCATGGAGCACTTGGGAAAACTCCTGGAAACCATATTTAGCATGTCTGCTTTATTCCAGATCCTCCAAAGCGCATATCTGCTTTTTTTGAAAAGATGTCTGTTTTATTGAGAATTAAGGCAGGAAAAGCTAGACTAGGTGTAGTTGACTTGTTTTTTTCCCACATCATACTCCATCCTTTTCTCCTAATAAAAGCATGTATAATTTTTCTTTCCATCCCTCATTAGCTTACCTACTTGTCTTAGCCAATTTGTGAGCATCTTAGTGGATTTGGAAACTGCTTTATGCACCTATGGGGGATTTGACTAGATTTAGTAAGCCTATTTTTTGACTATTTCGAATGGCATCCTTATGCATTAGAATCTCTCATGTAATTATATATTGCAGCAGCCTATTACTTCACAATGTTTTCTATTGTACACTTATTCAATACAAATTAGTGTTGTGCTCCAATTTTAGTCTCCTTTGATGTTAATTTTGCATGTTTGATTAGCAATTTTGTGAGTGTAATTGTTCTATCTCTTGGGTTCAATTTACACATGGTATTAGAGACTTTTTAGATTTATTTCTCTCCTTCCATATTGCTATTGCAGGTTCGACATCTTGACTGGGAGTATATTCTATTGACTGAAGGGCACAGTTTCTAAGCTATGGACCAATCTCAGAAGATCATCTTGACTCCATTTAATTTATTTGAATGGAAAGATGAAATGGAGATATTGTTGAGATTGAAAGGTCTCTACAGGGTTACTATGGCAACTGAGGCAGAGCCCAATGCAGCTGTAGAGAAAATAAAATGGCACAACAGGAGGGATGAGGCCTATGGTCTTTTGTGTCTGAGCATTTCAAGAGACCTCCTTTTCCATCTTAATGGATTGACATCACCTAATGAAGTGTGGGAGAATATTGTAGATATTTTTGGTAAGACATATGAGATGAGAAGACATCGAATCGAGAATGAGCTGATCTCCTTGATTCCCAGTAGCTTCGAATCCTTGCAACTCTATTTTTCCAAGTTTAAAGCCCTTATTTTGCAGGTAAAATAGTGTGGGATTGAAAAGAAGGAAGATCAACTAGTTTTGGCCATACTCTTGAAGCTTGGCCCTGACTATTCAGTGTTTGTTTCGACCTTCCATGCCACCAAGTTGACATATCGAGCCTGGAAGATGCCTAAGCTTGCAGAGTTCATGGAATCCCTCACACAGGAACAGGATAAGTTGGTGATGATGGGCACCATCAAACCTTCCAAAGACCAAGATTTGGTTGTTGGAGATTCGGGTGGATTCAAAAAGTAAGAAAAAATCTAAAAATCCACCTAAGCAAAAGAGAGACAAGAACAAGTCTCAAGAGGAGCCCCAAGGCTCCAAGAAGAACTTCCAGAAGAAGAAGAACAAAGGAGACATGAGCAAGTGTGCATACTGTAGTAAGGGCTATCATCCCGAGAGCTCTTATATGAAGAAGCAAATTGACATGCTGACCCAACTCCTGGAGAAGAATAACATCTCCTTTGCTGATTTCTCAAAGAAGAGGGAGGGAGGATCAAATTTAGAAGATAGAGAGAGAGTACATGCTTTGGTTGCTGGCACATCAAGCTCACCTAGCTTCATCATAGACTCTGGAGCTTCTAGACATATGGTTTCAACAAAAGAGGCATTATCCTCTCTTGACATGTCGAAAGGTCCACCAATAGTTTTGGGAGATGAGTCTCTCACTGACAGTTTGGGGAAAGGAAGGATTGATCTTGACCATGGTAAGTTCTATAATGTGTTGTATGTTCCAGGTCTTGCCTCTAATCTCTTGTCAGTGTATCATATGACTCACACTAGGTCTCCAATGAAGTTCATCTTCTCCCTTGACGATGTTTAAATCACTGATATTTCGAATGGTAAAGTCATAGCAAAAGGTGTTATTGATCACACTTCGAAGGTATACATGTTTTCCCATTTTCTACCCTAATCAAACCCCTTTGCTCTTCTGATTCATGCTAACGAGGAAATCAAGATTTGGCATGAAATATTTGGCCATCATAACTTCAAGTATCTTTCTGATTTGAGTGAAAAGGATATGGTCATAGAGTTACTAAAGGTCAAGTTTTCCAAGGGATTCTGTGAAGGTTGTATCCTAGGAAAACACCCAGAGCACAAATTTGAGAGAGCTAGTCATGAGAGAACCTCTGCACCTATTGAGTTGATCCATAGTGACATTGTTGGTCCATTTCCTCATATGTCCATGAGTCAATCCAAATATTCATTGAAATTCATAGATGACTTTTCCAAGTATTGTTGGGTTCACTTCCTAAAGCATAAGTCTCAAGTTTTTAACCTTTTCAAAGTCTTTAAAGCCTTGGTTGAAAACCAGTCTAGGAGGAAACTAAAGATCCTCAGATATAACAATGGTGGTGAGTATGTCAAGTCTGAGTTCATTTAGTATTGTAAATATGCAGGTATTCAGATGCAACATTCGATCCCTTACACACCACAACAAAATGGTGTTGCTGAGAGAAAGAACAGGTCACTGAAGGAGATGGCAACCTACATGATGGAGGCTAAGACTTTGCCACCAAAGTTTTGGGCCGAGGCTATAAACTGTGCACCCTACATCCAGAATAGGGTTCCTCATAAGAAGCTTGATGGTATGACTCCTTTTGAATCTTGGAGTGGGCACAAGCCATATGTGACCCATTTCAGGATTTTTGGCTCAAAGGCTTGGGATAGAATTCCAACCGAAAAGAGAAAGGATTTGTAGCCCCAAAGCCAAGAGTGCCTATTTGTTGGGTATTTTGAAGATTCAAAAGGGTACAAGATGATAAAATTGAGCACTAACAAATCTTTCATTGAAAGAAGTGTTTAGTTCCAAGAAGAGCCTTTAGTAGCAGTTGAAGTTGGAGAGTCTTCTTCACCACCAGATCCATTGATTGTAAGTGGAGAGACTAATGAGTTTGCTGATTCTGATATGTCTGATAATGATGATTTGATTGTAGATCTTGACAGTCCTACAAGACCAAAATGGGCAGCAAATACCATTCATGTAGCTGGGGAACTAGCTGGAAATCCTAGTGACACTAGGAGGACTAGATCTCAGTTTGAGAGTGCCCTTTGTATGAAAGATCCTTTATTTGATGAGAAGTGCTATATGATGGTTGAACCATATCCATAGACATATGAATATGCAGCACATGATCCAATATGGAAAACAACCATGAAAGAAGAATTCAGCTCGCTCCAGAAGAACAACACTTGGGAACTGGTTGATCTTCCCCCAGGGAGGAAGCTAGTTCAATGTAAGTGGGTTTTCAAGACTAATTTTGCTGTTGATGGTTCAACTTTGAAATATAAGGCAATATTGGTAGCCAAGGGCTACTCACAAGTACATGGTATTGACTACAATGAAACTTTGCACCAGTGACAAAGATGGACTCCATAAGGATAGCTTTAGCCATTGCAGCTTCGAAGCAGTGGGAGGTACATCACATGGATATGAAGTGTGCTTTCATAAATGGAGATATCACTGAAGAGATTTACATACAACAACTTGAAGAGTTTGTTTCTAATCCATCTTTTGTGTGCAATTTAAAGAAATCATTGTATGGGCTCAAGCAAGTCCCCAGGGCTTGGTATACCAAGATTGATGGCTTTCTACTGTCATTGAGTTGCATTCCTATGCAAGTCTGATTGTAATGATTATTTGAAGCTGATTCATGGTTATTTGATGATTATTCTCTTGTATATGTATGACCTTTTGATTACAATAAGTTCAAAGAAAGAGATTGCCTCCTTGAAGGATGCAATGAACCATGCAATTTATATGACAGATTTGGGATTGTTGAGCCAATTCTTGGGTCTCGAAATTGCTCAATACCAACATGGAATCAAAGTACATCAATCCAAGTATGCCTTAGATTTTCTGAACAGGTTCAACATGAAATATTGCAAGCCAAGAAAGACTCCCTTCCTTTCAAGAGTTAAGCTTGAAGAAGCATGTTCTTCTCCTATGGTAAATAATACACTGTATAGGTAGTTGTTTGGGTGTTTTCTTTATCTTACACACAATTGACCTGATATATATTATGTAGTTAGTGTGGCCTCAAGATACATGGATCAGCCTCATGAGATCCACTGGAGGTCATCCAAAAGGATCCTTAACTTTGTTCAAGGAACAAGAACTCATGGGATCTTCTACAAAGCTAGATATGATCTTGATTTGATTGGGTTTACTGATAGTGATTGGGAAGGTGACAACATAGATCGAAATTCAACATCAGTATATGTGTTTATTCTTGCAAAAGGACCAATCAGCTGGTTAAGCAAGAAGTAGAGTGCCATAGCCCTCTCATCTACAAAAGCAGAGTATATAGGAGTTGTAAATGCAACAACTCAATGTTTGTGGTTGCAGGGAATACTTGGAGAATGTGGCTTTGAATCAAAGTTTTCAACTATTATCTATTATGATAATCAGAGCACCATTCAAATATGCAATGATCTAGTTCAAAGACAATGAACCAAACACATTGATATGCATATGCACTACATCAGACAGCTTGTGCATGATGGCACCATTCATCTACTCTTTTGTGCATCTTCAGAACAAGTAGCAGACATTTTCACCAAAGTTTTTTGTGAGAAGACATTCAGCAATCTCAAATCACCGCTGAGGATTGTTGATCATGCTGTGAAGCATGATTGATGACAAGATTTCAAATTTTGTTTTACTGTCCATGTTTATGGGAGGATTTTCCCACTGGGTTTTTGCCTCTTTCCTTGGTTAAATGGACAAGCAGTATGTAAAGGGTGACTAAGCCTTGTTGCTAGGCCCTATTTTTTTCTGATATTTACTCATAAAGTTAGGCTTAAGGGGGGGTGTTAGAATAATCAACCCATAGTTACCTACCTTAGACATTAATTAAATCATTTATGTCTTATTACCTAGTCTCCTAGATTCCACTCTATGCTAGTTTCCTTCTACATGTCATAGAAGTCAACAATTGCTAAAATTGAGTCAAGGAGCACTTGGGAAACCTCCTGGAAACCATATTTAGCATGTCTACTTTATTCTAGATCCTCCAAAGTGCATATCTACTTTTTCTGAAAAGCTGCTTGTTTATTGAGAATTAAGGCAAAAGGAAAAGCTAGACTGGGTGTAGTTGACTTGTTTTTTTCCCACATCATCCTCCATACATTTCTCCTAATAAAATCATGTATGAGTTATATTTCCATCCCTAATTAGCTTGCCTACTTGACTTAGCCAATTCGTGAGCATCTTAGTGGATTTGGAAACTGCTTTATGCACCTATGGGGGATTTGACTAGATTTAGTAAGCCTACTTTTTGACTATTTCGAATGGCATCCTTATGCATTTGAATCTCTCATGTAATTATATATTGCAGCATCCTATTACTTCACAAGGTTGGCTATTCTACACTTATTCAATACATATTAGTGTTATGCTCCAATTTCAGTCTCCTTTGATGTTAATTTTGCATGTTTGATTAGCAATTTTGTGAGTGTAATTGTTCTATCTCTTGGGTTCAATTTCCACATTCAAAAGGCTCAATTATGACCTGAGGTTGTAAGGGAATCTGATCAGATGACGTAGATCTACCCATTCTTTGGCAACTATCACATCCTTTAACATACTTGGCAGCATCCTTGAACATGCTTGGCCAATAATAACCCGAGTGAAATACTTTGTATGTTGTCCGCCTATCAGAAAAATGTCCTCCACATGGTGCATCATTGCATGCATGGAGGATGTTTGTCATTTCATCCTCCCACACACATCGTCGAATAATAAAATCTGGACCAGTGCAGAAAAGATCATTATCAACCCAAGAATAATTAGAGCTTTGTACTATAATATGACGCTTCTCGTGTGGGGACAAATGGTTTGGTAATTTCCCAGTTGATAAATAATTGGAAATATATTCAAACTAGGGGGTTTGAACAGACACAACAAATAAATTTTCATCAGGAAAAGTGTCGTCAACGAGTTTAGCACCATCATCATGTTGAATGTGAGAGAGGAAATCTGCTACTAGATTTTCTTTACCAGGTCGGTCAATGACGGTGATGTTAAACTCTTGCAATAGAAGAAGCCATCAGGTCACTCTAACATTGGTAATGGGTTTATTCATTAAAAATATAATGGCAGAGTGATCAGTATGTACAAAAACTTCGTAACCCATAATGTAATGGTGAAACTTATTAATAGAATAAACTACTGCCAAAAATTTGTTTTCAGTAACAGTGTAATTTAGTTTGGCAGGGGTCAAATTCTTGCTAGTAAAATAAATGGCATAAGGTGCTTGTCCCTCTTTTTGGCCTAGGACTCCTCCTATGGCCGTATCAGAGGAATTGGTGGATATATCAAAAGGGAGGGACCAATCAGGACCCCTGAGTATTGGTGTTACCGATAGTTTAGCTTTTATAAATTCAAACGCACTTTGACAAGATTTTGTCCATTGGAATTATACATCCTTTATGAGCAATTTAAACATTGGTGCAGCTATTTTAGTAAAATTTACAATAAAGCGGCAGTAATAGCCTGCATGACCAAGAAAGCTTCTTACCTCCTTTTTATTTTTTGGAGAGGGAAGGCCAACAATTACTTCGATTTTCTCAGGATCTACCTTAATTCCTTGGGAGGAAACATGGTGTCCTAAAACTATACCTTATGTCAGTAGCATTTTACATTTTTCATGACTGATGGATAAATTAGTTTCTTGACATCGGATCATGACCTTCTCAAGGTTGTCAAGAGCTTCTTGAAAGGTATTACCATAGGTTGTAAAATCATCCATGTATACCTCCACACAGTCATGTATAAGATCAGAAACAATTCCTAAGACTGCTCGCTGAAAAGTGGCAGGTGCATTACATAAGCCAAATGGAAAAACTTTATAAGCATATGTTCCCCAAGGGCATGTAAAAGTGGTCTTGTCTTGATCTTCAGGTTCTATTAGAACCTGGTTGTAACCACTATATCTGCTAAGAAAGGAAAAATATTGTTTACCTGACAGGGTATTTAACACTTGATCAATAAAAGGTAAAGGAAAGTAGTCTTTGAGCGTAGCTTTGTTTAGCTCTCTAAAATCAGCACAAATGCACCATTTTCCCATGACTTTCTTTGGGACTACCACTAGAGGAGACACCCATTTACTATTGGAGATAGGATAGATGAAACTAGCATTGAGGAGTTTTTGTAATTCTTCTTTTACTATATCCTTTAGAGCAAGATTCATCCTCCTCTGAGGCTGCCTTACAGGTGAAATGTTTGGAACCATATAAATATGGTGAATACAAGTGTCAGGGTGTATACCCTTCATATTAGTGTATTCCCATGCAAATTCTCCAGCTTTTTTTTCTAAGAATCTCAAGCAGTTGTGCTTGTTGGTTTTCACTTAGTCCTAGATTTATGTGTAGAAACTTTTCAGGGCCAACTTCACAAGGTATGGTATAGGGTATTGTATTCTCTTCAATTGTGAAGACACAAGGTGTCTCCCTAAACATTGAGAGAGCCATATTCTCTTGGAACTTGTCTCCAAAAATCTGATTGAATTGAGCAAAAGACTAAGGAAAATCTATACAAGTTGTTGAAGAAACAAACTTGTTTAATACATTCTCAGTGGTCTTCTCTTGAAGTGCCCAGGAGAAATCACTAGGAAGGGAGAGGTCATCAAAGTCCTCGTCCCCAAAAGAACAATTTAACCACCATGAATTTTCAGTTATTGCCTATGCTAAGGGGTATAAAATAAGTCTCTGTGTAGACAACCCATTGGAAATAGTCATCTCTCCATCCCTACATCCTATAAAATCATTTGCAGTAGCTAACCATGGTCTTCCCAAGATAATCGGATTCTCTTTAGAAGGATCCTTTGATTCTACGACCATAAAGTCGATAGGGTATTCCCATGAGGCTACTGATACAATAATGTCATCTAGGACTCCAACAGGTTTTATCGTAGTACGGTCTGCTAGTTCTAGGATGGAAGGGTTAGGCCGGAGAAATTGTCCTAACTGTAAAACTTCTAAGACTGCAGTGGTCATCATGTTGATAGCAGATCCTAAATTGATTAATGTATTTTCTATGGCGGTATTGTTTACAATTACAGTCACCATTAGGGCTCCTGGATTTGTATATTTTGCAATCCGGGACTGATCTGTCATACATTCAGACATCTCTCCTATAACATGAATTGTGAGAGGGTCCTTTTGCTTCTTCCTTAGACATTTAATGCATAGTTCCTTTATTACCTTGTTGTATATTGGTATGTCCTTGATAACTTTTAATAGAGGAATTTTGACACATATATTCTTTAATTCATTCAAAATGTCATACTCAGAATGAACTACAGGTTTTTCTATTACTAGTCTTTCCAAAAATGGAGGAACTCTTTTCTCCTAAATAGGTTCTTGCAGAGGATGGGTGTTTACTGGAATCTTCAGAATGTTCACATCCTCTAAAATGACATCATTCACGAGTTCATTTGAGTCCTCTTCTTCTTCATTTTCCTCATAAATGGTGACTGATGACTTGGGTTTGTCATTCACAACTCTTCCAGATTGTAATTGAATCTCATGTACAGGTACAGTTGAAATAAGGTATGATGGAAGAGTTTGCAACTCAATACTGTTAAGATATTGAGTTGGTTTATTATTTGGGTTAGGTATTGGTTATGCAGGTAATAATGTCGATCATGAAGGATTTATATTCTGAAAGTGATGAGGTTGTTGTGCAATGAGAGGAACTAGAAGCACAAATCCAGGAAAAATATGCTGGAAATTTGCTTGGTGCTGAGGATAAGGATGATTAGGTGCAGAGATAGGCTATAAATAAGGGTATGGTTTTCCTCTCCATCCTTGTGACCAATATTTCTGCTATGGAAATTGAGGAGGAGGGTACTGAGGTGGCCAATTCTGCCAACTTGAATTGTTCCATTATTGAGGTGGTTGATATGGAGGATAATAGAGTGGAGGTTGTGGTGGAAAATTATGATATGATGGTTGGTCTCTAGGTTTCCAAGGAGGCCTCCTAGATGTTTCACCTACATACCCACTTTTGTAGATAGCTATCAACCCAGGCAAGGATGGGTAGTTATTTGTTGGATGCTCTTCTGTACAGATGTGACATACGAAGATGTTGTTTAATGGACATTCCCTTTGGGGATGTTTAGTCCTACATCTTGGACAAAAAATGCTCATTGCTGCTCGTTCTTCATCTTTCCTTTTCTTGGCTTGCAAATCATCTAGTTTAGAACCCATTGATCATAAGATATCAGATTTAAAATTCTCCAATAGGTTTCCTAACTCTATCCTTGTAACTCCACCTGAACTGGGAATGTTTCCTCTTACATTTCTACTATAAGGCTCTCAAAAATTTTTCCCAACTTTCCCCCTAATTCTAGAATAATTTTTACACATCTCACTGATTTGTGCAAAGGTTTTATGAGAAATATCGCCATGAGATTAAGACTTTCTATCAAGTCCTCGGAGATCTCTTTAAGGAAAAATGTACATATTACATCTTCTCGGAGGTCACTATATTTTGATTTATGTAATGTATAAACAAACCTTTCGAGATAATCCTCTAGGATTTCATCTTCAAGTTGTTGTATCTTGAATATATCATGTCGAGAGTCTTTAGGTTTGCAATAGTCTTGATATTTTCACAAAAATGAGGTTTTTATATCATCCCAAGTCTTGATAGTGGATTCTCCTAATCCCATGAACTATCTCAAGGAAGAACCTTTTAGTGTGGCAGCAAAGAGTTTTAGTTTGTGAGCATCTTGTAGATAATTATAGATCCTACAAAGGATATCGAACTCGAACAAGAATGTGTCCGAGTCCTCATTACTTTTTCCATAGAAAGTTGGTAAGGAGGACGGAGGGATGTTTTTCATAGTTACATCCTGCATAGTGTCAAAAATAGGAAACCCTAAGGTAACCTCAGTTTGATTTTCCCCTTCTCCTTCATCATTTCTAACTTCATCGTGATCTTCATTTTCTCCCTGTCTCTCCATATAGGATGGGTTCTTAACGTAAATATACCTATGAGGCTCCTTTCGAGGTGATAATGGAGCGTCCCAACGTTCTTTTTCAGGAGAGATCTTTCTCTGATCAACTGTGTTTTTATTGAATCCTAGAGGGATAGTAGGTTCTACTGTGGAAGTTTCAATTTGTGAGATAATTGGATCTACGAAGTTTCCAAAGAGAGATTTTACCTAGGTGGCATCAACAAAGTCAATGAAATTTGGATCTCCTACTAGTGAAAAAGTTGAATTATTTCAATTCAAGACTATCAGAGAGTTAGAGGTTCCTAGTGGCTAATCTTCTTGAACTTCCTCGAGAATGAGATCCTTAGAACCTCCTTCCAATGTTCCTTCTCCTTCTATGGCTTCCCCAGTAAGATCCCCTGAGAGAGTCTCCTTAGTTTTCAAGGTAGAACTACTTCCTCCAAGTGTCTTTCGATACCTTTCTGTTGAGTTAATGGTTGGGGTATTACGTCCCTCGTAAAAGTTAGTAGGAATTTCAATCAGTTTTCCTGTCTTAACAAATCTACCCTGAGGATCTCTAAGTATTCTCATGAAAAACTTAAATTAAAGAAAAACCTATGCTACTAGTATTGTTGGATATGGGGGCACTTGTTATAACAAATGAGCAGGTTCTTACCTCTCGTCTTACCGCTCCCCCGCCACCAGCCTATTACTAAGATTCATAAAGAATTCTATTTATTCTACTTTACAGAACAACTCCCCGACAACGACGCCAAAATGTTGGGTGTTATAACGTCTAGATTAATTCACCTAATATTTAATTATCGACCAAGGTTGGTAGGCTTAGAGTTGACACAAAATATATGCGAAGGTAGAGGGATTCCTATGGTGTCATAGAAATATTTTAACAAACAAAAGATCGAAATATCTTTCAAAATGAAAAACTGATTCAAACTCCTAAGAATTCAAGTATTAAGGTAATTGAACCGGAACATAATACTAAACCAAATGACTGATGATTTATTTTATATAAGCAAATAACTTTAGACTGAAAAGGGTACTATCAACAACTAACTTTTCAAGTGAAAGACTAGGATGCAAGGAATACCTAACTTGTAAGTAGAAAACTTAATAAGGGAAACAAGTAGAAAAATTAATAAAAAGAAACAAGTAGAAAACTTAATAGGAATGGCTTTGAATTCTATCCTACAAGTCTCTTTCAGTTAATCACACAATGAAAAAGGAACAGTCTATAAAGTACTAATATATTTTCCCAAGAATAACACATCTAATACTAAGTAGAAAACTGAATAAAAAGAAATACGTAGAAAACTTAATAGGAATGGCTTTGAATTCTATCCTACAAGTCTCTTTCAGTTAATCACACAATGAAAAAGGAACAGTCTATAAAGTACTAATATATTTTCCCAAGAATAACACATCTAATACTAAGTTTTATATGCAAACGGATAAATCAATACAAAGGCATGAGTACAAAACAATACAACAGTAAAAATGAATCAGAAATAATTTTAAGAAACAAAACACAACATAGCTTAAAACATGTTCAAGGTGAAAAGAGGCAGGGAAAAGGATAAAACTTTAATAAATAATGTAAAACAATCTAATTTCAACTTTAATGTTGAATAGAACTATCATCTAGCTATTACAGTCAAAGCATACTTCAAATGATAAATAAATAGAACTTAAAATAGGTTCAAAACACATTAAAAACACTAAAAATGAAACGACAGACTAAATGACAGACTAAACTGCAGGTCTGAAAGGGGTGTCTGAATGACAGTCTGCACAATTACAATGACAGAAGATAACCTAAATGATCTAATCTTTAGCTGAATTTGTGCATATGTAAATCTAATGCATAAAGGAAGTAAGTAAACCTACATATTAATCAAATTTAACAGCGAAATAATCTTAAACTAATTCATAAACATAAAGAAAATATTGCATATTACACTAATAAATAAACTAGAATTTGAATACACTGATGATAGAAAAGGAAATGAACAGAATTGAATTTAAATAAAAGCAAGCTATCCTATTTACTTGTAAATAAATCTGAACAGTAAAACTGGAAATGAAATGACTGAAAACAAATTGAAAGAAAACTATGTGCGCATATATTTAACTTTAGAAATAAAATGTATTATAGGAAGGAAATGAAATAAATGTTTACAGTAATTTAATAACAAAAAAAAACTAGAAATTAAACTAACTACAAAAGAAAAATAACAAAACTACAAGAAAAGAAACCTCTGGTTGATGAGGGGCCCTCTCAGCAATCAAGGGTGATGCCTGGCTAACACTTACTCAAACACAATCATAAACAGTAGAACATACAACTTCTATTAAAAATATGGAACAAAATTACAGTGTGCTCAAGAACGATGAATCACATGCACAAAATGGTTAAACTTCTAGCTAACTGAGCTCTCACGTAGAGGTTGATATATATATATTGTTTAGAGATATGATCAAGTCGACCCTTTAGTGGTCGAATGCTCTCTAAATTTAGTCAACCATTATAATCATTAACTAATCAAATGCCAACGCACAACACTATTCCTTCTTCAGCGCGAATGGATCTCTTCAGCGTGCGTGATTCGACATACAACCCCTTCTTTAGCGTGGCAGGTGGAGTGGTGTTGGACAGGGGAGAGCACGCTGGCGATTCTTCTAGAAGGAAAACCATTGCATCACCCAAACACGTGGACTGGTGGTGTGGTGTCGAGTAGAGGTAGCATGATGGTGAGTCTTCCAGAACATGAGCTTCTCCATCACCCAAACGTGTGGACAACGAACAGTTTCAACATTTAAATGCCTGAAATATGTTATCAACAGCGCACAGTCTGGTTAGCGATCTGGATGGTAAGTTGGACAGAGAGTTGGATATGCTATATGCATATCTAGCTGAATGCGTTTCTGTTTGTTAACTTGTCCAAAAGACTATATAACCTGCAAACGAATATACAAATAAATTAATATATCAAATGCGCTTCAAACAATGTCAATTTTAATCAATAAAATCGTAAAATGATAATAATAAACAGATTTTACATAAACCTTAAATATATTCATACCTAAGGTTGAATGGTGAGCTACATGATAGAAAATATGCAAAAAGACAATAAAACATATGTTTAAATGAGTAATTTAACTGCCAAAAATGATAAAAAAATATGGAATCAACAATAGCATTTTACAGATTACATATATATCCAAAATAAATTGTTTCAAGCTCAGAGTTGAGGTGTTTAGGTGTTTATCCAGACAATAAGCTCATGGAACTAGGTACAAAGTTTAGAGGGATTTCCCATGTAGTGATATTGGTTGTTTATGATGCCTCCTCTAATGTTATAGCACTAATTCAGTTGGAGATTAGATCAGTTATGAATTTGGAATTTTATTATTAAGAACTTGTTGTGGGTAGTAAGATGATCCTAGATAGCCATGTATTACAGACTAATATTGGTATTTTTCCCTTTTATTGACAAGGTTTGTATAGTTGGACTACATATGTCTAAAGTAAATGTTTCAAGCTTGATGTTGTAGTGTTAGATAGAGAACATACCTAAGTTACTAGGATATGGATTCAGATACGGATCCGGATACAGATTCACTAGATTTTTTAAAACCTAGGATTCAAATACGACGGAGAAATGACCAGTACAAACAAATATAAAAATATGTTTATAATAAATACAAAAAATAGAATGAAGAAACAAAAATATTTAGGAAACACGAGAGTAGAACTATAAGTTATTGCTAAAAAGGAGAGTTCATGTACCATAGATGATAATTTGATAAGTTGTGATATTAATAATTTTAAAAACCATTTCAGCATGAACTTGAAGCAGGTCATAATAGTGTTTTTGTGAGCTACATCCACATGTCCCTATCAGCAAGTAATAAAGTGGTTTTCTTGAACGCTATAGCAAGACTATAGAACAATGTAGGTGAAGTGAGCAACAATATAGTACATAAAGATAGATCATCCCTTGACAACAAACCTTGACCATAAAGATATATCAAATAAAAACTTTGAAAGCAGACCTTGATATTGATATAGTAGAGTTCAAGAGCATATCTTGATGTAAGGATAGATTAGACCTTGAGCAGGAATGGGGTTTATGCTAGCCACTAGGTGTTTAGGGTTTTTTAATTTTCTCATTAAAAAATAATTTTTTGGTGTTTTTGGGGTAGCGGGTGTGTCAAAGGTATGCTGAGTGGGTACTCGTTGAATGCAGAATTTAATTTCACATCCAGGGAGCTCTCCCGATCAAAATTTGAGTAAAAAAACACGGAGATATGTCGAAAATATGAACACAAAAAGTAGTTTTTTTCTTTTCTTCCTCCAAAATTAATAAATATTATTTTATAATTTAAACTATTATTTTATTATTTTTCTTAGGAGGCCCATTTTGAGTTGAAATTTCCTCTAATTATTATATTTCGCTCAACATTTTGTCGCCGTTGTCGGGCAGGTGCTAAAAGGGGATCAGAGTTTAGATAGGTCATTTTTTTTATTACACAACAAGGGGAAGGGGAAACTATAAGACGAACGGACGACTTCACTACGGAATTTCCGTGGTGTAACATCCAGATTCATCCACTTTAGTGGGTCACCCCAAAGCCTTGTTATTCTCGCAAGCGTGTTTATTTTTGTGCAAAAGTGTTTACTTTTCCTGCAAGATTGTTCTTTCATTTTCTGCAAATGCGAGTTTGTTTTTATGCAATTTTTTCTTTTTCATTTGCATTTTTGTGGTGTAAAGTTTGGATTGTGAATTAGCACTTGTCATGTACTTGTTTTTCATTTCTTTTAGCATTTGATTTGATTTCAGTAAAATGATTTTACTATGAGCATAAGTCTATATCAGCACACATAGATCCTAGCAAAAGTCAGGATCTCCTCTTCTCAAGAAGATGAGATCTTGATAGCATCTAGAGATGTAATCACTCCTCCCAAAGAAAACAAGGAAGAATCTACATTTGAAGAATTATTCATATCAGATGAGGAACACCTATTTTACTAGACGAGGAACACATATTTGACTAGGTTAGATCGGTTTTGTTTTCTCTTTTATTTCATTAATTCTCATTTTCAGTATTTACTTTTTCGTATTATTGTATATTCTAGATTTTGTTTTAAAAAATAAATGACAATATTTGTTTACTTTTGTTAGATAAATGGTTACACTAGAAATTTCACTACACGTAAATAATTATAAATTTTTAAGTAGGTAGGTTTTCATTGTATATAGAAATGCATGATTTCAAAATATGAAATAGGATGATGTAAAAAATGTTTGAATTTCTATTTTAGATCTTCATTTTCTAGGAAATCAATAAATATTTCAATTAATTTTGTCTTTAATTAATAAATTTTACAATTACAAAAAAAACATTTTAGTTAATCTCTTTTCAATTAAATTTTTTCTTTTAGAAAAACTTTCATTTTTTAATTTAAAATTTTAATTTGTGTAAAAAATTATTAGGTTTTCTAAAAATTGGAATAAATTATAATAAAAAAATTGTTTTACATTGATGAATTTTCTAGTTTTATTTTATTTTATTTATTTATTTATTTATTTTTAAGGAAGGAAACAAACTAAATTTGTTTGTATTTAAAATTACGAAAAAAAAAACAATGTTTTTTTATTTAGTTTCCTAGTTTTTAAATTTTAGTAATAAATTGTAAAAAAATAAAATAAATAATATCAATAATTTCAATAGGAGGTATTCAACCTTTAATAACTACCAT
>LPNX010786652.1:968206-1011694 GCA_001517045.1 Pseudotsuga menziesii
AACAATTTTAAACCTGCAAACCTAATCCCGACAATGCCATCCTTAGATTTTGAAAACCACCAGGTAAGAGACAAAAAGGATTATCAGGCTTTTCCTTCACTGAGAGTTCCATATCTTTATATGGGCCAGGAATTGATGACTTAGATGCAGCGACCACCATCGTCTTGCCTCCTGCCTAATCGAACAAATTGCATATAGATTCGATGGGAAGGTGTTCCCACTTTATATATGTGGCAGCGATGCCTCTGTGAATCTAGATAACTCGTGCACGACAAATGAAGAAAATCAATTGATAGCTTCTTTTCCAAATAAAGATGTCGTATTTGCCAAAGAAAATGTCATTTTGCTTGCCCATCAACTAGTGATTCTAATTCACCTACAATTTATATCGTTCCAGTTGCTGCCCTTTTCATTGATTCCTCGATCAATTTTGAATTTCAACAAATCTAAACTTAAAAATATATACTTTTCGCTTATTATTTCAACAACGATTTATTGTGCAATAAAGGGCTCAGTAGTCATGATTTATGCAGGATACCAGAAGATTAAGGGATCACCCTCTCATTTGTTATCATTAATCTCTAACGCTTTCCACTCTGCGAAATTTAGCCACCTCTGGGTTGTTTCCCCATCACTTGACCATATCTATATCTAATAGACGACTATACTTGTTGGCATGTACAAATAGAATGATTGATTGAAATATGCATTTATTAGCAACTGACACAGTGAGTGTTCCATTCTTGATGCGCATAAAATGCGCAATGCCTACCAGACGGATCCCTTGTGACAGTTTCAAATGTTGATACTATGAGATCTTTGGTATCCTACTCCAACATAAGCGCACTCTCTTCTCCTAAATAGTTTTTATTTCCGAGTTATGCTCCTAAAATTATTAACCAAACTCCACTATTTTTCTGGACATTGCGTCGCTTAACCGAGAAGGTCACTAATTTTAGTTATGATAATTATGAATGGATATGGGGTCACCCCTCAAACTGTCATCATTCATCATGGACGTTACTTTCCTATTAAACAATCCAATGTCGACCTTATTGGTGCCTTGGGAGATATCAATACCCCTGCCACCTAGGTTGTTCAGTGTTCCTGACGTGTTTATTTTGTGTTTTTATATTTCTTGGTGGGTAAGTGTGCAGCTTGTGCTTTGCCTGTAAATTTTTCTACTAGATGATTTATATTTCGGCTCGCTTTATCATGTTGGGGACGAGCCGAATGTGGATCATTGGTCTGGCCTAACGCATGCACCCGGTCCTGCAGGGAAAATGAAGGAATGGATGCTAGGGAAGGAAGGAATAGATACTAGGAAACATATCCCATTACCTAAGAAAGGACCTAATTGTATTATAACCAAAATAGGTTTCTCTTTTTTAATAGCCCTAAATTTGCAACCGCATACACACTATATGCACCTAAACATACGTCTGGAAGTGGGAGAGTAAATTTGCTACACAAACCCTGAAGAGTATCCACTGATTTGTTAAAATGGAAAATAATAAGAAGAAAAACTTATCGGGCAAGGTCTCTATGTTGTGTTGTATGATTCATTACAAAAAAAAAGGAAAAAATAAATGGGAATAACAAAATTATTGGTGGATATGGAATTTAGGTGGAAATATGCCATATATATATACTATTATAAAAATAAGTTTGGAATCTAGTATAAGAAAAACTAGGAGCTTTGTTTAGATATATGATAGCTTGAAGGTAGGTTGGCCCTCAGTTTCTATGTTAAACATTGGGTCAAAATGTGCAGAGAAGATTTGTATCCATTAGATGCGATAGGTTTTTGTGTAGATACGAAGAAAGAGAATTATTGAATGCTGATTAAGATTTCCTACTGATTCATTTGTATACTTTACAGCTGTGCCAGTTAAATCATGGGTAAATTTTAATAAAAAACACTTCTTCGTGCTATTCAATTTTCCTATTGATTGGTTGTTAATTGGTGAAAATGTTGACTTTATTGTTGGAAATATTAATTACTCGTTAATCCATAATCACATCACCCAAATATTTTAGAGTCTGTAGTAGGTCAGAAAGTGTCAGACGGTCTGACACGATAAAGAGTTCATATCTCTCGTATATAAGACAATAGAATTTAGTTGTTGAAGATAAGTTTCTAGGTAGAGAGTAATTACAGTCTTTTAATGTTAAGTCGGTTAGTCCGCATAAATTTTCTATATGAAGAAGGATTTTGTAAATCTGAAAATAGAATAGACAAGCAGAATAGAATAGAGAAAAGAAGTCCAGAGAAGAAGAAGAAGAAAAACTCAGTGAAGAGTTTGAAGCTCAAGCTTCTGTGTTTTTACCAAGTTTGTATTTACGGCTGTAAGTTTTGTTATGCCGTCATAAGAAATATAAATCCAATAGTACATGGTTTAGTGAAAGTTATAGTTATCCGCATATCTTCTCCATATTTATTTGAGTGAATGTTGTTTACATTTATTGTGAGTGAAAGACACAAAGAATCCATAATTATTTCATTGTGTAAAAGTTCTAGTTTTACGTGCAAAGGTTCGACACAAATCTTGTTTATTATTTTCTTATATGATATTGTGAGTGAGTCACAATATAGTTGTGTCGCAGTTAATCCTAGGTTAATGCAGTGAAAAGTGTTTTTCATATTCCTAAATCTTTAGACTAGGAAATATAAAGTTGTGAAAACTTGGTCACACATGAGTTGGTCGCAACCAAATTTATGTCGCAGTAAAATCCCGTCGAAAACAAAGTATAAGTGTGTCCAGGTGAAAAGTCTATGCACTTACTCCATCACAGTAACTCAGTCGCAACGCAATAACTCTGCGCAGTAACTCTGTCACGCGGTAAATTCCGTCGCAAGTAAATTTAGCCGCAAAATTTGAAAAAAGTGAAAAGGAGAAAACAAAGGTTGTGCTGCGCGCGGTAACTCAAGTTAATTGCAAAAGTCTCTGTTTTTCTTGAGATCTGGTATCATAGCTAGTTTAGGAAAGAAATCTTGTTCTAAAAGGGAAAAAGTAATTTTCTAAGAAAAGTTAAAAAATTAAAAATTAAAATGGCTTCTACTTCTGGTTCAAATATTTCGAGTTTAAAAACTCTAATTTTTACAGGAAAGAATTATAAATATTGGTCTCTAACAATGAAGGCTTTGTTCAGAGGTCAAGATGTTTGAGATATTGCTCATAATAGCTATGCAGAACCAATAGATCAAGTGGCATATAATAATCTCTCACAAGCTGAAAAAGATGTCTTGAGGGAACAGAGGAAGAAAGATGGAAAATTTTTGTTCTACATACATCAAGCCATGCATAAAAGCGTACTCCCAAGAGTAGAAAAAACAATTACCACAAAACAAGCATGGGACACATTGGGGACAAATTATCAAGGATTGGACAAGGTAAAGACTTTAAAACTGCAAATTATGAAAAGAGATTTTGAATCTATGTCCATGAAATATTCTGAGTCAGTAGAATCATTTTATACCAAAGTTGTTGGTGTGATAAATCAACTAAAATATCATGGAGAAACCATAATAGACCAAATGGTGGTTGAGAAAATTTTCAGAAGTCTTCCCCCAAGATTTGAATCCTTGGTTGTGACCTTGGAAGAACACACAAACATGACAACTTTTACCATTGATGAGCTACAAGCTTCACTCATCCATCATGAACACAGACTCAGCAAAATACAAATATCATTGGAAGGTGCATTTGCAGCACAGTCGTCTATAAGCCATGGAAGAAGTAGGGGGAGAAATGATTTTAGAGGTAGAGGAAGAAACTTCTCAAGAGAAGGATGCAGTAGAAGTTTTGTAGATGTTGCTGGTAGAGGACAGAATCAGAACATAAGTCATCCAAGTGGTCACAGGTTTTATAAATCAAATATTCAATGTCATTATTGTAATAAATTTGGTCATTATGCATATGAATGCAAGAAGAAGCGATATGACCAAGGAAAGCAAATCCAGAATCAGTCGACGAACACCAACATTTCGCCGAGCGCAATGTTGATATTATGCGCATCCCCAATTGAATGCAATACCATCCAAGAAATTTCATGTGACATATGGTATTTTAATTCAGGCTGCATAAATCATATGACAGGCAATTTAAATTAATTTTCTAGTCTAGATAAATCAGTTCAAACTGATGTTACACTTGGAAATAATTTCCAAGTCACTGTTTTGGGAAAATGTATTATTAGTATTCTAACCAAACAGGGGGAGCATAAGTATATGCCTAATGTTTATCATGTAGAAGGTCTGAAACATAATTTGTTGAGTATTGGACAATTGATACAGAAAGGTTACAGAGTCTACATGGAAGACAATCACTGTGATTAAAGACACGCCAAATCAACCAACTAATAGCAAGAGTGCCAATAACAAGAAATCGCTTGTTTCCATTGAAGATAGTTCTAGACAATACAGAAGCTGCATTCAAGGCAGAAAGTAAAGAAGAAGTCGTGTACTGTGACAAGAAAGAAAATGACAGCGCTGATTTTCAGGCTGCATTTCAAACAGAAGTTCAAAATGATTCCTGGCTATGGAATTTCAGATTTTGACACCTGAATTTTGGTGGGCTGAAGCTACTGCACACAAAGAATATGGTAAAAGGATTGCCATTGATTGAAAAACCAAACAGAGTTTGTGAAGGTTGCATTTTTGGCAAGCAGCATAGACAAACTTTTCCAGTTGGAAAGTCAAACAGAGCACACACACTACTTGAGATTGTGCACTCTGATATTTGTGGTCCAATATAGAAAACATCCATTGGTGGCTGCAAGTATTTTCTTACTTTTATTGATGACTACTCAAGGAAAACATGGGTATATTTTTTGAAACATAAATCTGATGCATTTAGTTTTTTTCAACAGTTCAAGGCACTCATGGAGAACCGGAGTGGTCACCGCATCAAAATATTAAGGACGGAAAGAGGCAGTGAATGTGTTTCAAATGAGTTTCTAAATTTCTGCAAAACTCATGGCATACAGAACGGTGTTGTAGAAAGAAAGAACAGAACCATTATGGAAATGGAATGCAACATGATGGCAGCCAAGAATTTGCCAAATGAATATTGGGTTGAAGTAGTCGCAACTGCTGTATACATTATGAATCGATGTCCAACATAGAGCGTGAAGAACAAGGTTCCTCAAGAAGCATGGACAGGTATGAATCATAGTGTTTCTCATTTAAAAGTTTTTTGTTGTGTCGCATATTCTCATGTGCCAGATGAGCTAAGAAAGAAGTTAGACAAGAAGGGACAAAAATGTATTTTTGTTGGCTATTTTGAAGACACAAAAGCATACAAGTTGTATGACCTTGTCGCAAGGAAAGTGATTATTAGTCACGATGTTCAGTTTGTTGAGAATGAATCATGGGATGGAACCGTCGAGAAGGATGTCAATATTGTGTCAAATGTTGAGCATAAAGACATGACGGAAGAAGTGGTTCAAACACCACAAGTAAATCAATCAGTCGCAGTACCGTCGACTCCCATGACACCGCGACATGGTTCAACACAAGCACGGGGACTTCACTTAGTGAATCTCTCACATAGCACGCGCAATCATGAGATATTAAAGAATACCCTTAATTTAAAGAGATATTGACCCAAACTCTTTTTGTTGAAACCCCCTCCCATTACTTAAAACCTCCTCCCCACCCCTTTTATACCTCAATCCTTATAAACCACCCTACCCACCTCCACCTTAAACCCTTCATCCCCCCCAATACCTGTAATATATTGGTTCAATTTTTTGATAATTTTAAAACCCACAATATGAACTAACGTGATAGGATATTGGTCAACAAGTGAATCCCCCATGAACACAAGGAACATCAACATAAGTCGCAGCTCAAGCTACACCGACAAGCACACCAAGAGGACAACAAACTCCATCAACAGATCTAGTGAAGAAAAGAAGTCTATGTGAGATATATGAATTTGGTACACGCAATCTCTTATCTCTCTTTGCATTGTTTTCTCAAATAGATGATCCACTAACTTTTGTGGAAGTTGTTGAAGAAGTATGGGAACAAGCCATGAATGAAGAAATAGAATGCATTGAGAAAAACTAGACATGGGAACTGGTTGATGTACCAAAAGATAAATATGTAGTTAGCATCAAATGGATTTATAAGAACAAGCAAGATGTTGATGGGAATATGCAGAAGCACAAGGCAAGAATGGTAGCAAAAGGGTTCACACAACAACCCGGCATAGATTTCAATGAAACATTCGCACCAGTTGCATGCATGGATACAATCAAAATTGTTTTGGCCATTTCCGCACAAAACAAATGGTCTGTTTATCAAATGGATGTTAAGTCGACATTTCTGAATGGCTATATAGATGAAGAAGTATATGTGGAACAACCACAAGGCTATGAAGTTCCAGGACAAGAACACAAAGTGTAAAGACTGAAGAAGGCACTCTTTGGTTTGAAGCAAGCTCCCAGAGCTTGGTACAGTCGCATTGGTTCCTATCTCATTGAGAATGGATTTCACAGAAGTGAAAGTGAACCAACGATGTACACCAAAGTGAATGAGAAAGGTAACACGTTAATTGTTTGCATGTATGTGGATGATTTAATATTTACTGGTGATTTTGGCATAAAAGAATTTAGAACAGTCATGGAAAGTGAATTTGAAATGACTGTTTTGGGGCTCATGAAGTTCTTTCTGGGCATTGAAGTTCAACAATCTGAAAGTGGTATTTTAATATCACTGTCCAAGTATACAAGCACAGTTTTAAAAATATTTAATATGTAAAATTGCAAGTCATCCCCAACACCAATAATAACACGTTTAAAATTGAGCAAAGATGATGATGGATCAACTGTAGATCCTACGCTATTTAAAAGACTTGTTGGAAGCCTTATGTATTTAACATGGACAAGACCAGACATCATGTATGGAGTAAGTTTGATATCAAGATTCATGGCACCAAAAGACTCACATTGGCAAGTAGGTAAAACAATTCTAAGGTATGGAAGTGGTACAAAAGATCTTGGCATAATGTATTCAACTTCAGAAAGTTGTAAACTCATTGGATATAGTGACAGTGACAATGGAGGCATCACAAATGACAGGAAAGCACATCTGGGTACACATTTCATTTTGGTACAGGTGTTGTTTCGTGGGCTTCGAAGAAAAAAACCATAGTAACTCTATCTTTAGCAGAAGCAGAGTATGTCATAGCTACAGGCGTTGCATGTCAAGTTGTTTGGATGAGAAGAATGTTAAAAGACCTATCGCAGAACCAGCAAGAACCAACAACTATTTTATGTGACAACAATTCAGCCATTTCCTTGTCAAAGAATCACGTGTTTCACAAGAAAACCAAACACATTGACACACGGTATCATTTCATAAGAGAGCTCGTGAATAATAAAGAAATTTGTTTAGAATTTTGCAGGTGTGAAGATCAACTTGGAGACATCTTAACAAAACCATTGGCAAGGGATATATTTTAGGATCTCCAAAGTTATTTGGGAATGACAAGTTTTGCAGAGTGAACTCTATCATGAACAAAGCATGTTTTCTTCTCTGAAAATTTTTGTAATATTTTGTTTTTAAATTTCGATATGCTCATAATTAAGGGGGAGTGTTGGAAATATTAATTACTCGCTGATCCATAATCACATCAGCTGTCAGAGTCTGTAGCACGTCAGAAAGTGTTACACTGTCTCACATGATAAAGAGTTCAGATCTCTCGTATATAAGACAATAGAATTTAGTTGTTGAAGCTAAGTTTCTAGGTAGAGAGTAATTACACTCTTTTAATGTTAAGTCGGTTACTGGGCATAAATTTTCTATATGAAGAAGGATTTTGTAAATCTAAAAATAGAGAAGAGAAGTGCGGAGAAGAAGAAGAAGAAAAACTCACTGAAGAGTTTGAAGCTCAAGCTTCTGTGTTTTTACCAAGTTTGTATTTACTGCTGTAAGTTTTGTTATGCTGTCATAAGCAATATAAATCTAATAGTTCATGGTTTAATGCAAGTTCTAGTTAGCCACATATCTTCTCCATATTTATGTTGTTTACATTTACTGTGAGTGCAAAGAATCCATAATTATTTCACTGTGTATGGGCAAAGGTTCGACACAAATCTTGTTTATTATTTTCTTATATGATATTGTGAGTGAGTCAATCCTAGGTTACCCCAGTGAAAATTGTTTTTCATATTCCTAGGTTTTTAGACTAGGAAATATAAGTTGTGAAAACTTGGTCGCACATGAGTTCGTCCCAACCAAATTCATGTGGAAGTAAAATCCCTTAGAAGCCAAAGTAAAGGTGTATCTAGGTGAAAAGTGAGTGCACTTACTCCGTCCCATTAACTCAGTCTCAACAAAGTAATTTTTTCATATTCCTAGGTTTTTAGACTAGGAAATATAAAGTTGTGAAAACTTGGTCGCACATGAGTTCGTCCCAACCAAATTCATGTGGAAGTAAAATCCCTTAGAAGCCAAAGTAAAAGTGTATCTAGGTGAAAAGTGAGTGCACTTACTCCCTCCCATTAACTCAGTCTCAACAAAGTAACTTTGCACACTAATTTCGAACTTTGAAAAAAGTGAAAAGAGGAAAACAAAGGTTGTGCTGCCTGTTGTAACTCAAGTACTCAAGTCAAGTTAATTGCCGTTGCTGCGCCCTCAGTTTTTCCCGACATGCATCGATATTCTAACTCTCCAGAAATATTTCTGGATCTTCTTGTTTCTTGTATGGCAATTATGTCCATCTCAGTTATATATGTGATTATGCAGTAAATGTTATTCAACCAAAGGGAGGTAAATACGTGGGCAGGAGGCCCTCTGATTATAGCAGTAATTAAGTCTATGGATAAGCATCTTTATGAAGGAGCATGTTCATTCATCATTTGGCCATTCTTTATGGCAGTAATTAGGCTTTAGCATTCTCATAAATATAGATTCTAATACATAAAGAAAGAGAGATCTCATTCTTTCTGTTTCAATGAGGACTGGGCCTGACCAAAATAGAAGAGAGAAAGAGAGTGCGTCCATCAGATAGGGAAAAGGTATTAAAAACCTTCGGAATAGGTTACCTACGTAATACTCTTCAATTGTTCCAAATTGTGACAAATTCTTCTGCTCTTCTTCCTGTTCCAATAGGTGCTGATAAAATCTTAATTTCTGTTATTGAAGTACTTTAAGTTCCTTACTCTTTCAGAAGGGCGTTCGTTTCTTCAGTCAATGTAACTCTGTAGAACTATTTCTGGATCTTCTTGTCATTTAAGATAAACTGGGACCGAATTATTGGTTTACCCCACCAAATGCTTGAAGTTATCTTGAATTATCACATGGGTCGATATATAAATTACTACAAGGAGTGATCAACAAAGGTAAGTCACATCCTCTCACACCCCACCTTCTACCTCCCATCCAAGTAGACTCACTCTCTCTATCCCTCTCCTTGAGGCTTATGGTGACCGGTTCGTATAGCCACTGTCTGTTGCATCCTCTTGCGATATCTTATTGTGTATGACCCTCAAATTATGAATCAACGTAAGCAACAACATGTTTTATATCGACTGGCTGACGTCTACTATGACCGGTTCGTATAGCCACTGTCTGTTGCATCCTCTTGCGATATCTTATTGTGTATGACCCTCAAATTATGAATCAACGTAAGCAACAACATGTTTTATATCGACTGGCTGACGTCTACTAATGGCTCCTGTTGGGCTTGGTAGGGCTACTCAACTCCTCACATGGGTTGGGCTGGAAACATAAATTTCCAACCAGTCATAGGAGATCATAGCCTACCAGTTATAGCCGTACATATTCCCCATACTAGCCTTGAGAGATATTGTTATTCAATTGATTGAGTTTATTGATGGCCAGTCTTTTTATAGGGTCCCACAGATGCAACCCCGACGGAATGCAGGCAGGGAGGGACTAGAGTGATACAGGTAATCAAGCTATCGCGAGGCAGGTAATAGAGCTGAGAGGGTGGTTAGCCAGTTAGGCGACAAGACAAGGTGTTGAGTTCGGTATAAATCTTTGAGACACTGTTATTTTCACCATGTATTTTTGGACCTGATAGGATGCCTTTAACTTACATATGTAAGTGCGTTTTGCATTTGGGAAGATCGACATTTCACGAAGCTGCACTCAGATAGATGAGATGGCATATTTTCTTTTAGGTTCAGCAGGAGCCTCGCCGCTTGATGAGAGAGGATTCCATCCACTTGGACTTCCTAAAGACGGATATTTCTTTTTACGAGAAGAGCGAATGAGGCTGTTTTAAAGAACGGGGAGCCCATCAATGTAAGTGTGATACGTAGATATGGCTATATCATCTATGAGCACTAGTAGATATGCCGGTCAAGTAGAGATAAGAGAGTATTTTAAAACTTCTCTATGCATTGGAAAAGGTGGATATGAAGATCCAAACAAGTGTCAACGGCTGGCTCTTTGATGACATTGTATATAAACGTAGATATGGCATCATATATGAAAGTTTGAGTTAAAACATAAGAGAGATAGAACTTATCTATACGACATCATAGAGTAACACGTAGGCACCAGACTACAAAGTAGAATAGTTAGTAGGCATCAGGCAGAGAAGTTCAAATATAGGCACCCGTAGATATGGAAACATGATATATGAACAAGTGGCTATGACGATCCAAGTGTACTGCTTAAGAGTAGGCACTAGGCTTTAATAGTGATCGACTCTTGGCATAAAATATCCTAAGAACTAACTCATATAGCCCCTACTCTAGGTTCAACTTCTCCATGCGAGAGTTCAACCTTCTAGTGTAATTATATCTGGGGAGCATTCTAGGATCGAGCAACGTCTCTATGCCGAAGTCATACAAGTATTTCCAAGTAAAAAAAATGACTTTTTGTCTTTTCGGACAATACAATGACTTTGGCTTGGGACATATGTTTCATTAAACAATCAACGCTCTCCGACTCATTGTTTCCAGAGGTTATCAAACTATCTGGCTGCAGAGGATTTTGAGTATTCCCTAGCTATTGACATTAGGGAACTTATATCTTTGGACAATGTCATTGGCTTGTATAGTAAAATAAATAATAAAGCAACATAACATGTTATTATAAAATGAATAATAAAGCAACTCAACATTATTTGTAAACAAGAGAGGCTGCTAAAAGCTGCAAGTCCTAGCTTTTGGAGATAGACTCTCTATGCAATATTAATATTAGATGTCTCTATGCAATACTTTTGGAGATAGACTATCTATGCAATATAGTATTAGATGTCTCTATGCAATATTAGTATTATATGTCATGTATTAATGTTTTTATTTATTTTAGCTTACATGTTATGTATTAAGGTTTTAGCTTTTGTCATATGTGGTCATATTGTTGTGGTTGCTGAGTGTTACAGATCTCACAGAGATTGGAGGTTGCATGTTTTCCTTTCATAATAATAGAACACTGTGAAAGATCATAGGTTTGCTGAGATCAGATGTCTGTCAATTTTTATTGTTGCTCTCTTCAACCTGCAATAAAACTGCCTTCCATTTGAAACTGCATAGGATATAGTTGATGCGTGCATTTGGACATGATCTGAATGGGATTGCTGCATGGGCCTTCATGAAATTCACTAATCTGAAATTCATTACACAGAAATTCAGTAATCTGAAATTAATTACACAGAAAGTCATTTTCAAACCAGGATTGATAGAAATCCATAATCAATAGAAATCTAGTTAGATCGTAGATCTATTTAATAGAAATCTAATTAAAAATCAGTAAGGAAGCGTCATAACATTTACAATTAACAAGGGTCATAACATTTACAATTAAGAGCTTGAGATCGCTCCTTAACAAATTCCTGCAGTCCAAAGTAAAATGAGAAAATCTCTCTTAGAAGGGGCCATCCCACATTGGGGAAACGTTGTGACTCCGGTTAAGCCATCTGCTTTGTAGCACAAATTGCCACTGCCCCTGCCATTACTATCCATATCGTCGAACTGCTGGCCATTGTCATTGCATTTTCCAGATGATCCATGTAATGAATATATTTTATACACGACAGTAGAGATTAGTTAGTTCTTAAAGGCTTAGTACAATTGGGAGGGTGACTGTACAGTTGGTGAAGTTCTATTTGGGATGGTGCCTGTACTTTCAATGAAGTTTTAACTAACAGTTTTATTTAACATTTATGACTTTTATTCTTTATCTAACAGTTAGATTGGACTTTATTATCAATAAATCTCTAACATCTATTTTTTTTGGATTTTGATTTATTTCAAGTTGAGGTCTAAACTTTCTTCATATTTATAATTTTCTATCTTTAACAAAACAATTAATTCAAAATTTGCTTATAAATAATTTTGTTCTCATAATATTTCTATCATATTTGAATGCAAAATATGATGAATAATCTATTTTTTTTAAAAGGCCAATAAAGTCTTGAAAGAATCATAAATTCAATAATCTTTAATTTAAAAGACATCTCTTAAGCTTCTCTTGATTAAAGAATTTGGTTGAGTTATGTATTTTTGAAAATAACAAAACTTCAAAATTTTGTGAAGCTTATATGGATTTACCTTCTTTTTTAAACCAACAATTAAAATAACCTTTTACCTCAATGGTATTTATGTTTTTGTTCTTACCATTAAATAATAATGATATATAATTGCATTGATTCTTTTCCATTGTCATGCAATTGAAAGCATCATAAGCTAAATGAATTTTCAGTGGAGTGAAAAGTAAAACTTGAGATTATTCTTCTTGTTTTTGTCTCAGGTATATTTCTTGGTACAAGGAAATGAAACTGTCTTCATTAAAGAACCACCAGTTATAAAATTTGGCGCATATATTATTATTACACACCATTGAGATTAAAACATTTCGACGAGAGATGACAATCACCATGAATCGCTGCCACATTTCTAACATTAATAATGAAAACAGTTATACATTTTTGTTGAGATTGTTTATGTTTTTCTTAAAATATGATTTTGTAGAATGAAAACCAGGTTGAGAAGAATGCCACGAAGATATAAGATTCTCTCATCAAAATAGGGTGAATATTATTAAGCTGCGGGGATTAGAGGAAGTAATCACATCTTTGGTCATCCATTAAAATCGGCACATTGGTTTTGATCTAAATTGTTAAGCAACTGCAATGTGAGGAGTTAGAGGAATCTTGGAGGCTTGGTTATATCTCATGAATTCATGTCATAATTACTGCATGTTTTTTGAGATGTTTTCAGATGGATTTCTTTGACGCCTCTCATTTATTCTTTTTAATTGCAACTTTTTTTTAGGAGGAAAAAAGCTTGTCATTGTTATTCTTATTAAGAATCAAAGGGCATCAGTCCAACCACCCTAGTAGTGGGTTACATTTCATATATATAAAACTCATATGGTCTGAGAACACCTCGAGTGGCTGCCAGGGGGAAAGGCGATACTAATAAAAGAAAGTTCCCATCAGAAATACTGCCTCATCATAATGGAATCAGTCCCTTCAGCCACATCTACCGAATACCAAAGGGATATGATCAACAATCTAAAAGAGGCTGCTCAATGAGCAGCTTGTCAACAATCAAAACGAGGAGTAAACTCCTCTGTCCAAGCTCAAAAGAGCTGAAAAGAGTCCTGTGAGATCAAATGATCCTCCATAAATTCAGAGTAACAACCATGACCCTGAGCAAAGGTGAGAGCAGTTTTAGATAGTCGGTCAGCAATCCGATTGTGTTCTCGATAGATGTGAATGTAAGACAGATCCTGAAAGCTGTTAGAAAGCTTTTTTGTTTCCAGACACGAGTGAAAGAGTTCTGGTGGGGAGAGAGCAGTCAATCCCTTAGCCTAGCTAACATTGACTTGTGAGTCACCGAATATATGGGATAAGGGTAGCCCCATCATTTGGGAGGAAAGCAGTAGAGCCCAAAGGCCCATTAATTCTGCTTTAGTATTCGAGCCAAATCCTACCCCAAGTGCGAACTCGAAATGGTGTGTCTCATTCAAGTGTATGTTGTAACCAACACCAGCTGTCTTTTTAACAGAAGCACCATCAAAAAATCCACAAGGAAAATGCATACAGGGAGGATCCCCAATTTTCCTGTGTCTTTTAACTTTGACAGGCTGAGAGGAGTAAGTCTGAACTTGATGTGTGATTAACTGTACTATACTGAGCACATTCCTTTTCTTTCCTTCAAAGATGGCCAAATTACAAGCTTTCTAGATATTCCATAACAAATGAAATGGAACCGACCAAAAGGATGTATGCTTCTCATAAATGTCGATCCAGTTTCTAGTGAAAGTGGATGGAAGATCCACACGTGAAGGACAAGGAATCTGAAACTGTTCACATATGGTCTCCAGAACAGTTTTCCAAATAATGCAGTCATTAAATAAGTGAGCAACTATCTCCTCATCAAAGTTGCACAAAACACAGATACCTGGGCCCTTCCAACCCATTTTCTGGAGATTATCCCAGGTCATGAGTTTGTTCCTAAAAACCAGCCAAGTGAAACAACCAATCTTATGAGGGAGGGCATTGCACCATATAAATGAATCCATGCAATTAACAGCCCGAGGAGAGAAATGTTTTACGATACAATCATATGCCAGCTTTGTTGTTAAGGAGCCATCGTTTTTATTGAAGTCCCATACCAAGGAGTCCTCTAGTGTGGAGAGGTGAATTCCACCCTGTGCCAACCCTGCAGTGTAAGCATCCCATGCATCTTTCAAATCCCTAGCAATACCTAAATCTTTAGCAGTATACCAATAGTGCTGAGAGTCAGGCAATATGTTATGTGCCTGAGAGAGGGTGCAAATGTCCAGATCCTCTAGGTAGGATCTCAGCTCGACAGGAAGGGAATAAGGAGAATAGTTCCCAACAATCGAGTCGACACCAATCCAAATGTCTTTACCATTACCAACTTGCCAGGCTAAGTGACCTCCCAGCCATGGTAAAGTCTGAATAAAGCCCCTCCATATTATAGAGACCCTCTGTGTACTAAATCTCTTTTGCCTAAGCCATGCTGCCACCGATTGATTATGCAAGTATTTCGATGTGAGGACATGATTACAAAGTCCATCTTTCATCAGTGCCAACCAAAATTTTTTAAGACGCAGTGAGATACTGAACCAATGTAGGTTTTTTATCCCCCGACCTTGGTATTCCTTTGGCCAAGAGATGCTCTGCCAGCTCTCTATATGATATTTTCGATGAGTCTCAGAGGATCCCCAAAGGAAGGCAAACATCATGCTCCTGAGCTTGTGTAAAATAGAAGCAGGTATAGGTACCAACACCAGCCAATATATTGGTAAGCTAGAGAGCACAGATTGGACAAGATTCAACCTGCCTCCAAGGGAGAGGAGCTTGTAGGTCCAGTTGCATATTCTCTTTTCAAATTTCTGGACCAGCCAGTTCCAATCGCGTACCCTGTATCCAAGAGGCTTGAGAAAGTAGCCAAGGTACTTAAACCCTGTGTGGATCGACTCCATCGGATAAGGAAGGCTCCTAGCAATATTCATAAGACTGGCATCATCAATATTATTGTAAAGTAAACAAGATTTATCCAAACTGATACACATACCAGAAGCCTTATAGAAAATTTCCAGTAAGACATCAAAAGCAGCCCATTCCTGAATCGTGCCAATACCCAGGAGGATTACATCATCCACAAAAAGAAGGTGAGTAAGGAATAGTGAAGATGTGATCCGAATACCACGAATGAGGCCATTGTTCAAGGAATCAGAGATGAGGAGGCTTATACCCTCAATGACGAGGATTAAGAGTAGGGGAGACAACGGGCAGCCTTGTCTAATGCCACGAGAGGCTAGAAAAAACTTCGAGGGGGTTCCGTTAACCAGAACAAAAAAATTGGCTGAGGTGAGACAACCCATAATCCAATTGACAGAGAGGAGAGGAACCCCAATTTGAATCAATATAAGACGGATAAAGGTCTAGTTTACCCTATCAAAAGCCTTGATGAGGTCCAACTTAAGTATGAAGGCACATATGTTTTTTTTTTACAGAGTAGAAAATCTCCTACACAATGCCAATTGGCTCAGTGATCTAGCGACCTTTCAGGAATCCAAATTGTTCAGGTGAGATACCCAAGTCCAGAAAGGGTTTTAACCTAACTGCTATAAATTTTGCAATCAGTTTGTATAGGAGATTGCATAAAGAGATGGGCCTGAAAATAGCGAAATTTCGAGGCTTGTCCATTTTAGGGATGAGAGCAAGAAAGGTCAAGTTTAGTGAAGGAGGGATAAGGCCCAAGACCCTGGTCGAGTTCATAGCAGACAATAAATCCTGACCAATGAGATCGAAAAAGTGTAAATAGAGTTCAACTGGCCACCCATCAAGACCAGGAATCCTATCCTTTTTGATAGAATTCAGGGCAAAAGCAATCTCCCCAAGGGATATAGGATAGGTAAGGTTCGAGGCATTCTCATCTGAGATCATCTTAGGAAAGAGCATGACAACCCTGAGTTGCTGATCCAGACATGTTCCTCCATCATCTTTATAAATACAAGCAAAATGTGACTGACCCAGATCTTTGAGTGCCTTCTCATCTTCAATACAATTTCCATCAGCATCAACTAAAGACCAGATCGCATTTTGGTTTCTCCTACCCGATGCAAAGGTATGGAAGAACTTGGTATTAGAGTCTCCCTGTTGGGACCATTTCAGTCTACTTTTAAGTTGCCAGGTGAGTAGGAAATGAGCCAAAACTTTCTGATTCTCGGATTTGAGCTATGCCAATCGAGCCAACTCTTCCATGGAAGGGTTGCCATTGGATGGGCCCAAGAGAAGGGATTCAATCTCTCGGTCGAGTGATATAGTCACCGAATCCATACTGTCACTTTTGTTCTTTATCCAAGCCTTAGCTTCAATCTTAAGGGTATGCAACTTAGAGGTAATCATATCAATACCAACAGAGCTTTCACAATGGCAAGGAAGAGACCATAGCCCCTTGAACCAATCAGAGAAATCAGGATCGTTAAGCCATGAACGGTTGAATTTGAAAGGATAGTTAACTGATCCTTTATTCTTGTCCCATTTCAAGCATATGGGGAAGTGATATGATAAATCAGCATAATGGGTCCAAACCCTATGGACACCCAATGAGGGGATCAAAGACGTAGAAATTAAAAAATGGTTGAGTCTCTTACTAATACCATGCTCCCCTGCACGACCATTACGCCAAGAAGGCCTAGTGTGCTGAGGAGCTAGGTCCACAAGGCCCACAGAGTCAAATAGGGATAAAAAATAGTGGGACAGGGGGTCAGAAGAAGCCTTTTTCCCCCAAATTTCAGAGGCGTACAGGGTAATATTGAGGTCCCCACCCAGAACAAGATTTGGTATGCTAAGTAAACCCCCACGAAGAGCCTTATCCCAGAATAGTTCCCGGTCTTTATAAGGACCATATACATTGAGAATAGAAATAGGGATAGTCATACCATGAACGGAAGCATGTACCAAAAGGCTAGCACATGTTTGAAAGGCCTTACACTTGATCAGTAGCGGGTTCCATGCAGTGAGTAGGCCACCAAAAAGGCCCGAAGCAGGTAGTTGGCATGGATGCAGGTAGCTATAAAATGACATCAAAATTCTATCAAATCTGCTTTAAACTGAGGAGTAACAAATTAAATAAACTATTGGTTTACAAAAAGAAATGCCGAGATTCTTGGGAACACTGGTAGGCTATGGAATCTTGAATCCTTTGCACATACTACCGCCACCTTGCAACTGGCTAAGCGATACTCTTTAGGCCACACCTACAATGCTATGCTCCTCGTTATGCGTCCCTATACTATGTATTTATTCATCTGACCACTTAGTCGTTGCCTGTCATAGAGATATATAACAGTTGCTAGTATGTTCTTGCCAAGTGGCTCATGGTGGGGAAAAAATGTTCGACAAATGCTTTCATTTATGTCTTTGGACTACTCAGCAGTTTTTTTTGAGCAGCTTTCAATTTAATCCACCAGCAACTTACCCAATTCGGGATCCCGTCTTAGGGAACCCGGTCCCTCCCCAGTGTATGTAAGTTTTCACAAAGTTTCTTGAAATTTCTGGCCAGTCTCCTCTACCTAAACTCTACAATCCTACCAAAAACAATATGTGCTCTTCCTCCCACCATGTTAATCCTGCACAACCAAATCTAAACCAAACGAAGCCACTCAATAGTAGTAATTACATATTTTTTCATAAGAAGTTGAAGTTGTAAACCCACATTGGATTTAAGGGGAGAAATGTATACCCTTTCTCGTCTGATGACCATTATTCATGGTTATATTAGCTCTATGAATCCTATTGAGGCTGTCTCCTGAGCAACTGGGTACTTCCTGAACTAATCTTGTTTTTGCATGATGGTCCTACATCTCTATAACATTATAGTGAAGTACTATTGATACTATGCAAGATCGATTGCGGTGCCGAGTAGCAGAGGGCCCGAGCATTACAACAAAATTCCTAGCTGTAGTCGAAATATCAAAAAGATTAGCAGGAAGTGATGAAATGGATCGAATAGTGGTTGGAGCGATGTCTCGACCTAGAGCTGGGCACTTGGATCTGGGTGGAACGATGTGTCTATGACTGGTCTGAAAACCAATCCAGTAACAATAACATAATTTTTCAAGAAATATGAAGCAACGTTTTTGATAGCCAAGCCACTGATTCAAGGTAAAATGATTTTGGAACCATAATTTCTACTAGATCTATTGGTACTCTTAACCGAATCACAAATGACCATTACAAATTTAATCTTTCTAATTCGCAATCACAAATTACTATTACAAATTTAATCTTTCTAATTCTTAAGTTTAATAATTAATTTATGGTTCAGTGATGTAAAATGCCTTTATGATCTTAAAACAATAGCCTCTCCCTTTCCCTCTGTTAAGAACAGATCCACTTAGTATTTATTTTTTATATACTTAGACAAAGATAGTGATATTACCCCTCGTAAAGGAAAACAAAGACAAAGGCGTCTAAAGAAATAGGAAATGTGGTTTTGCCACCTTTACTTGAGGTTATCAATGAATTTGAAGAATTGGGTTGAATCCTGGGATAATTATTGTAGATTGTTTCAGCTCATTGTTCAAAGTGTCCAAGTGAATATGCAGTTGCAAGGGTCATCAAAGCAGTAAATCAGTAAAATTAGAAAAAATATATGATGAGGTTGGTAAATCAATGGTTTTCCAATTGATTAGTTCGGTGCTTCCACCGGAATGTTTGCAAACTCTTGTATTTTTTAAATGTTGTTGCAGATATGATAAAACAATGAGTATGCACTTCAATTTTCCCTGAGTATGGGCTTGCTCTACAATTTTTCTAGAGGTTCAGCATCATTCAATCTTTTATGCAAACATGTAGATGCTATCAATGTACCCATACCTATATTTTGTATTTAATGCTTCTACAATTTAGCTATTATTGTGGAAGAGTTTGATATCCTAGTTGAAGGCTTTGCCAACCTAGTTTACAACTTCATGTCTTAAGCTACTAAGCCATAAATCTTATGTTGAAACTAAATAAAAAGATCAAAAGAAAATGGTTTATTCTACGTGAAACCATTCTTGCAATTTGATTATAAGTTTGTTATCTTGTTATCACCTGAGTGACCTAAAGTAGGAAAGAATGAATTCCAGCAAGAACTCTTCTTGTATTCCTTCAAGAAAAGGAGAATCTTCGAATAAGGAAGACAAGCATACCAGCATGAAGACAAGGAAGACAAGCATACCAGCAGGAAGCCAACCGCTCACGTTGAATGTTGTACAGATGATATGCTTAGACAAGCATGCCAGCAGCCTAAGACAAGCCGCTCATCTTGAATGTTGTACAGGTTGAATGTTGTAAAGGTGATATGATGTATAGGTAAGCTGCTCATGTTGAATGTTGTATAGGTTGAATGTTGTAAAGGTGATATGATGTATAGGTAAGCCTCTCATCTTGAATGTTGTACAGGTTGAATGTTGTACATGTGATATGAATTGAGGGCTTCTGCTCATCTTGAATGTTGTACAAGTGATATGAAGTAAGGTTTTCCGGGTGTCGAGCATGGACACGGACAATGATAGCTATGATAACATAATTATATGAAAAATAATTATAACATAAAATGTTACCAAACTAATGTTAACTAAAAGTAAACAATAATTCAGTATGAGTTTCATATTACCCATTTGCATAAGAAACTATATAGTAGTTTCCTATATTAATAAGAGTTTCCTCCATTCGAGGCCAAATAAGGCCTCAAATCATTTGATTAGTTTTGAGAGATGTCGGTTCCCATTTCGATGACAAAATACATTCATTTAAGTGAAAAAGAAATTGAAAAAACAAGAGACCCGCTTAAAACTTAGGTTATAGTTTTGATTTGTGTGTAGATTAGCTTTGATTTAAGTGAAGATTAATTCAAAAGGCGACAAGCCCTTTCATAGAGTCCCTGCTAGGGGGTAGGGACTAACGAAAGGTGGCAAGCCCTTTCATAGAGTCCCTGCTAGCCAAGGGCAGGGACTAATAATAAAGGAACACGACATTATCTTTGTAGAATATTGTTTTTGAAGTTGTTTTGCACGATAAGGTTATTAGGATTTTTTTTTGTTCTAATTACAAAACAGTTAAAAAGATTTAAAAAAAAATTAACATAATAAAACTTAAATTATTTTATAAAATTTATCAAATTTAAAAACACATAAAAATATATTGTTTTACTTTTTCTTCAAATTTAAAAATATATAAAAACAATTTAGAAATTATAATAAAAGGGTTCTAATAAAACTTAGAAAAATTTGCTTGTTTTTATTATGATAAAAATCAGGTAAACAAACAAAAATCATAAAAATTAAACAACACTAATTTAATTAGGTAAACAAATAAAAATCATAAAAATGGACATTTTGAATTCTTGGAGCATTTGAATCATGTTTCCATGCTAACATGCTTTTTGAAGTCACAACTCTAAACGAAAACAATTGTCAAAAGGTGCAACGATTGACAGGTTTGAAGACGGTCCAATTTCATGGAGAAGTGATCTTCAGAAATCACAATAAAACGAGCATCATTGAAGGAGCTAAAATTTCCATCGCACATGTATTGCTATATTCCGCCACAAAGCCATCTTTCAGAAAACCAATTACGCTATAACATGATCAATTACCCTTCTACTTCCAAGCTTATTCATCATCCAAGTTAGAGTCTACTTTTTCACTTCCTTATACATCATGACTTCACACATGTCTACTTTTATGAGCCGCACACATTTTCCTCGTTTTCAGTCCATCTTTTGACTTATGAATAAAATCATTTAGTTTCATTTCCATGACTACATTGCTTTGTTTTCCTTCCCATAAAAATTGTTTGACCATGAGATCTTTTATATATAGTCCTACCACGCATTTTGTACGAACTCGCGTTGACTGATGTGGGATTCCTTAAGGCCCACCTTTCAACAAGTCTTTCCCCATTGACCTCAACACCTTATGTGGGATAGATACTAATGGTTCATTTTTCAATACCTTGAAGCTTGCATGCCTTAAAGGAAAGTTCTCTCACTAACAATCATGGGAATGCATCAATGTCCCATGATCGTTAGATCTTGGAATTAGCTCTACATCATCTCATCTATTCTCACTTCGTAAGATGTACTTAGGTACCTTGGCACTCATTGACATCAATGGTGAGATTTCCTCGCATTGGTTAACGATATTCATCAATTGTCGGTAATCTAATCACTTCTTTCCATGCTCGACATCAACACATTTAAACGCATGGTAAGAATTGTACCATCAGGTTTTGTAGCAGGTGAAGACTATCTACTTTTTATGACACCATGAGCAGTTTTGCGGCATACTTCCAGTCATATGAGAGTACCATAGTTCCACTTTCATCTTTCATTTTTTACTTGATCCAACCAAGCAACATTTCAGGTCCTTCGCTTCACATTCTATGATCCAGCGGCAGCAACCACATTCCTATTGCATAGTTCATCAACTTTTTTGGGTAAGTGAAGGCTTGTTCTTTTCTAATATTTAAATCATGCAATTCCTTGAATTCTAGAAATAAATAAATTTGAAAAAATTCCTCACTACATTCCCTTTCTCCTTTTCATAAACATAATACATCTTCAGTTTGGGGGGGGACTATTCATTACCATTTTACATATTCATCATCTCATTTACCATTAACCAACATGTCTTTCCCAAACTATGCTTTGTTACACATTGAATAAATAAAAAAAAATTCTATATATATTGGCATGATTCATAATATGAAGAAAATGTTTTCTAATGTACATTGATGGTTCATCATTTCCAATGCATGTATATTTTTAAATCTTATGTATTGCAACAAACATACAAGTAAACAAACAAATGTTGTTAACACAAGAACCAACATTTGTTATATTTATGGTTGTCACACAAGAACCAACCATAAGAAAAACTGTTGCCACTCATGCATTTAAAATCATGGAATGATTTACTATTACATACCATCATCATGTAAAGCCCCAACTATACAAAGCCAAAGTTTTAAAGAGAATCAATGCATAGTTGCATGAGGACATGCAACTAGTTAAGTTCGGGGGAATGTTTGGTCACAAAAATACAACATTTTAATCATCTTTCATATACCATTTGTCACATTTATTCCTATTTTATCTTTCCATAAAACCATTAATTTCAACCACTTTCATAATACATATGGGTTTATATAACCATTTTCCAAATTATTTGTTTTGAGTATTTTTAAGAGAATTCTCGATTAAGTATTAGAAATTAATATATTTTTTATATATATCTCAAAGATTTGTGTGAGCTTTGTAATGTAGGGATATTTGAAGCTTTCAACCAAGGAGTATTCAATAGCTTCCAAATGTTTTCTCCATCTTTTCAAGATTTGAAGGAGATAATCCAAGCACATTTCGAGAGGATTATGGAAATATGGAGATAATATCTCATCCAATATTTGTTGGAGGATTTGAAGGGATAAGTTGAGAGAAAAGTGGATATGTTGGAGAATTTGAAGGGATAAGTTGAGAGAAAAGTGTATTGTAATTATGAATTGTTTATCTTGTTATTCCAAGCATTCATGGATAAATAAGAGGGTTTGTGTTCTCTCGTCATTTGAGGAGAGGCCTCTCTAGTGGTGTGAAAGTAGAGAAATAGGTTATGTCTTTGAGATTTAGTCATGGAGTGGATTTTTTATTGTTATGTAATGGAGATGATGCTTTAATGAAAATCCTTTTACTCTATGTCATGTTAATTTGGATTTCTTTCTTATGAATTGTTATTATAGATTTTTTGTGATTTATTTCTTATGAATTTTCAATATAAATTTGTCATGAGATCACATCTATTTGTCATTTGTCTTTTATTACATGCTTTCATAGATTAGTTTTTTTTCATATTTTTGTTATCTGATTAAATTTACTTTCAATACGATTTCATGTGCTTTCATAAACAAGTTTACTTTCATGCTTGCTTCAATTTACTTTATGTCATTTTTGTTATTTCCTAAATTAGGATTCAATCACAGTAGTATAATTGTTTCTTTTAAAGCATCAACATAAGTTATATGTACTCTAATCCTGCATATATTTTGGGTACACCTCTAAGTTTACGAACTCCTGGATTGATAATTTATGTCGAAATTATTATCATATATTTCGCTCGACAAGCATGGACACCAATTTTTTATGAGATTTGGAGCTATTTTGGCCCTTGTTCAAGGTTGGTCAAACCTAGGTTGAAAATATGCACTTTTGTCGGCTTTCTCGGAATTGAAATATTAAAGTAGATTTAGATACCCATTTGAGAGATAAACATGGACATCTATTTTTATGCGATTTAGAGCTATTTTGGCCCTTGTTCAAGGTTGGTCAAACCAAGGTTGAAAAGATGCACTTTTGTCGACTTTCTCAGAATTGAGTTTTGAAAGCGGATTTAGCTACCCATTTGAGAGATAAGCATGGACACCTATTTTATGAGATTTGGAGCTATTTTGGTCATCGGTCAAAGTTGGTCAAACTAAGGTTGAAAATATGCACTTTTGTCGACTTTCTCAGAATTGAGTTTTGAAACTGGATTTAGGTACCCATTTGAGAGATAAGAATGGACACCTATTTTTATGACATTTGGAGCTATTTTGGCCCTCGTTTAAGGTTGGTCAAACCAAGATTGAAAATATGCACATTTGTTGAAATTCTCGGAATTGAAATTTTAAAGTAGATTTAGATACCCATTTGAGAGATAAGCATGGAAACCTATTTTTTTTATATTTGGAGCTATTTTGGCCCTCATTCAAGGTTGGTCAAACCAAGGTTGAAAATATGCACTTTTATTGAATTTCTCGAAATTAAGTTTTGAAAGCAGATTTAGGTACCCTTTTGAGAGATAACTATGGACACCTATTTTTATGCCATGAAAGAGATAATCCAAGCTAATTTCAAGGAGAGGATTATGGAAATATGGAAAGAATATCTCATCCAATATTTGTGGGAGGATTTGAAGGGATAAGTTGAGAGAAAAGTGGATATGTTGGAGAATTTGAATGGATAAGTTGAGAGAAAAGTGGATTGTAATTATGAGTTGTTTATCTTGTTATTCCAAGCATTCATGTATAAATAAGAGGTTTCAGGTTCTCTCCTCATTTGAAAAGAGGCCTCTCTAGTGGTGTGAAAGTAGAGAAATAGGTTATGTCTTTTGTGAATTAGTCATGGAGTGGATTTTTTATTGTTATGTAATGGAGATGGTGCTTTAATGAAAATCCTTTTACTCTCTCTCATGTTAATTTGGGTTTCTTTCTTATGAATTGTTAATATAGATTTTTCGTGATTTCTTTCTTATGAATTGTCAATATAGATTTGTCATGAGCTCACATCTATTTTCCATTTGTCTTCTATTACATGCTTTCATAGATTAGGTTTTTCATCTTTTTGTTAGTTGATTAAATTTACTTTCAATATGATTTCATGTGCTTTCGTAAACATGTTTACTTTCACGCTTGCCATCAATTTACTTTATGCCGTTTTTGTTATTTCATAAATTAGGATTCAATCATAGTAGTATAATTGATTCTTTTAAATAATTAACATAAGTTATATGTACTCTAATCTTACATATATTTTGCATACACCTTTAAGTTTACGAATTCTCAGATTGATAATTTATGTCGAAATTATTATCATATATTTCGCTCGACAAGCATGGACGCCAATTTTTATGAGATTTGGAGCTATTTTGGCCCTCGTTCAAGGCTGGTCAAACCAAGGTTGAAAATATGCACTTTTGTCAACTTTCTTGGAATTGAGTTTTGAAAGCAGATTTAGCAACCCATTTGAGAGATAAGCATGGACACCTATTTTATAAGATTTGGAGCTATTTTGGCCATCCTTCAAAGTTAGTCAAACTAAGGTTGAAAATATGCACATTTGTCGACTTTCTCGGAATTGAGTTTTGAAAGTGGATTTAGGTACCCATTTGAGAGATAAGCATGGACACCTATTTTTATGAGATTTGGAGCTCTTTTGGCCCTCATTCAAGGTTGGTCAAACCAAGGTTGAAAATATGCACTTTTGTTGAAATTCTCGGAATTGAAATTTTAAAGTAGATTTAGATACCCATTTGAGAGATAAGCATCGACACCTATTTTTATGATATTTGGAGCTATTTTGGCCCTCGTTCAAGGTTGGTCAAACCAAGGTTGAAAATATGCATTTTTGTCGACTTTCTCACAATTGAGTTTTGAAAGTGGAGTTAGGTAACCATTTAAGAAATAAGCATGGACACCTATTTTTATGAGATTTGGAGCTATTTTGGGCCTCGTTCAAGGTTGGTCAAACCAAGTTTGAAAATATGCACTTTTGTCAACTTTCTCGGAATTGAAATTTTAAAGTAGATTTATATACCCATTTAAGAGATCAACATCGACACCTATTTTTATGAGATTTGGAGGTATTTTGGCCCTCATTTAAGGTTGGTCAAACCAATGTTGAAAAGATGCAGTTTTGTCGACTTTCTTGCAATTGAGTTTTGAAAGTGGATTTAGGTACCCATTTGAGAGATAAGAATGGACAACTATTTTTATGATATTTGGAGCTATTTTGGCCCTTGTTCAAGGTTGGTCAAACCAAGGTTGAAAATATGCACTTTTGTCGACTTTCTCGGAATTGAGTTTTAAAAGTGGATTTAGGTACCTATTTGAGAATTAAGCATGGATACCTAGTTTTATGAGATTTGGAGCTATTTTGACCCTCGTTCAAGGTTGGTTAAACCAAGGTTGAAAATATGCACGTTTTTTTTTCCTTTCTCGGAATTGAAATTTTAAAGAATATGTAGATGCCAATTTGCAATATAAGCATCGACGCCTATTTTTATGAGCTTTGGAGCTATTTTGGCCCTCATTCAAGGTTGGTCAAACCAACGTTGAAAAGATGCACTTTTTTGACTTTCTCATAATTGAGTTTTAAAAGTTGATTTAGGTACCCATTTGAGAGAGAAGCATGGACACCTATTTTAATGAGATTTAGAGCTCTTTTGGCCCTCATTTAAGGTTGGTCAAACCAAGGTTGAAAATATGCACTTTTGTCGACTTTCTTGGAATTGATTTTTTAAAGTGAATGCAGATATCCATTTGAGAGGATAAGCATGGGCACCTATTGTTATGAGATTTGGAGCTATTTTGGCCCTGCTTCAAGGTTGGTTAAACCAAGGTTGAAAATATGCACTTTTTTCAACTTTCTTGGGAATGAAATTTTAAAGTAGATTTAGATACCCATTTGAAAGATAAGCATGAACATCTATTTTTATGTGATTTGGAGTTATTTTGACCCACGTTCAAGGTTGGTGAAACCAAGGTTGAAAAAATGCACTTTTGTCCACTTTCTCGGGATTGAGTTTTGAAAGCGGATTTAGGTACCCATTTGAGAGATAAGCATGGACAATTATTTTTATGTGATTTGGAGCTATTTTGGCCCATATTCAAGGTTGGTCAAACCAAGGTTGAAAATATACACTTTTATCGACTTTCTCGGAATTGAGTTTTGAAAGCGGATTCAGGTACCTATTTCAGAGATAAGCATGGACACTTATTTTTATCAAATTTGGAGCTATTTTGGCCTGCCTTCAAGGTTGGTCAAACCAAGGTTGAAAATATTCATTTTTGTCGACTTTATTGGAATTGAAATTTTAAAGTAGATTTAGATACCCATTTAAGAGATAAGCATGGACACCTATTTTTAGATATTTTGAGCTATCATAAGAGGATTTGAACCTGAAATCCGACGTCAGAATCCGATGTCATCCGATATTTTGTACGGATGTGTCGGACAACAATCATTGAAAAGAATGGCGATCAAGAAAGTTTAATAGCGCCGTTGAATATCCGACACATCAGGCGTCGAATATTCGACTCACCAGAGTATCGAATATCCGACGGTATAGTGTCGAATATCTGATGGTATGTCGAGCCAAAAGTTTCGCATATCTGATCCGAGAGTGTCGATTTTTCAACCCATTAGTGTCAGATATCTGATGGTATGTGTAGGTTTAAAAAAAAAATTAATGTAAGGTTTGAAAGATTTGAAATTTTTGGTCCCATATTTTCAACAGTAACTATGTTCAAGGTGTCGAATATCTGACGCCGAGGCATTATAAATATAATTTTTTTTAACATTTTGACATGTTTGTTGTAGAAGCGATGGACGATTTACGAAATTATTTGTTCCCTAACGGACGATTTGCAAAAATTATTTGTTCCTCGACGGACGTTTTCAGGAATTGTTTTATTCTTCAACGGGCAGTTGTGGGATTTTTTTTTTCGATAGACAGTTTGCCGTGAATTTTTTATTCTTTGACTTCTCTCCGTTTGACAGAATGTTGATGCGTGGAACTTGAGTTTTTAAAACAATCGGTTATATTCATTCACGAAGTTTGCGACAAAATGTCAAATAGAAATATTCCAGATCCAAACGAAGACAACTGACAATTGCTTGCTAGACTATGGGATGCAGTGAAACGAAGGGGTGATGGAAAATGTTATTGGCCATGTACTCAATGCAGGGGATTGAAGAGGAGAAGAATATTGAACTCAATAGCCACAAAACATTGCAGGGAACATGGACACGCCAAGGGGGGGAACAAATATCGTCCATTTGTAGGTTTAGCATTATAAAGTTTATTATATTCTTTGTTTTGGTAATTGTATGTATTATTTTTATTTTTCATATATTAATGTATATCTATTGATGTTTCCATGTATTTATATTAAAGGAAAGAAACCCTACAACATATCATCCAGAGGAAGTGCTTTCAGAAAAAGTTTAGGCTCAGGATCATGGAGCGTGTATGTTTAATGGAGAACAAGTGAATGATCATATTGAGCAAGATGATCATACCAATAATTTAATTGAAGATGATGGTACAAATACATTGATCCATGATTCATTTAATGTTAGAATGGATGATGACGATGACGTTGATAATGAAAATGATGATGACTTTGATGATGTTCATGATATACCTCTTCTCGATAAGGCATATGAACCCCTTTATGAAGGCTCCAAAACAAATCTTCTCTCTGTTGTATTGTTGATAATGAACTTGAAGGTTATGAATGGTCTTTCAAACATTGCAATCACACGGATGCTAAGGTATGTAAAATAATCCATCACATATATAGGATCGTGATAAAGTTTATCTGTATTCCTTTAATAATTGTATTGTTAACTCATTATTGATCATCGTATGGATGAAGCATGTTTCGTTAATATTATTTATTTATTACATTAACTATTTTTTTTTGTATCTTGATAGCTGAATTTTTGTTACCACCATCAAATATTTTACCTCACACATATCGATATTTATCTTCCATCATGAAAGAGATTGGAATGCATTATGAAGCAATTCATGTATGCCTCGATGACCATGTTATATATTATAATTAGCATGAATTTGCAACAGAATGTCCAGAATGTCATGTAAGTAGATATCGTACAGATAAAGTAACAAAAAGGGTGCCTCAGAAGGTTCTTCGTTATATTCCCATCATTCCACGTTTACAATGACTGTTCAGGTGCAAAAACATAGCGCAATTTATGGATTACCATTCCAGGAACATAAGTCAAGATGATGTTATCTGAATTCCTTTGGATGGTTCTGCTTTTAGAGATATGGAGGAAAAGTGGCCTCACTTTAAAGAAGAACCATGTAATATTAGGATTTATTTGGCAGTAGATGGTGTTAATCCATTTGCACAGATGAAATCCATTTACACGGTGTGGCCTATTTTTGTTATCAACAATAACATTCCTCCATGGTTGTCAATAAAGAGGGAGCACATAATGTTGTTGATGATTATTCCATGTTTTTTTGTATACAACTGTTTTATTTATAATGTAGTTGTGGCATCTAATTTGTCGTATTATGTTTCCTAATTTCATATATATATCTATTATTTTACTCTTGTGCATGGTTTATATATCTTAATGGTTCTCATAAGGATATATTGTATATGTACTTCAAATCAATCGGGTAAGTTCCAAGTCAAAGATATGAATGTATACATCGAACCTCTTATAGATGAGCTACTGAAGTTATGGAATGGCATCACTATGTATGACATATCTAGACCAATACAACAAAGGCAATTTCAATTCCATGCAATGGTTGTATGGACAATACATGATGCCCCTGGGTTAACTTCATTTTGTGGTTTGTAATTTTAAGTTCCACTTTAATTGCATTTAATTATATGGAGTAGTTAGAATAGTTTATATATGAATATATTTGACATAGATATTCCATATCTAAATATTGTAGGTATTCAGACAAAGGGTAAATTTGCATGTCCATTTTGTGGTCCTAAGATAAAATCTCGTCGTTCAAAAAGCTTAAGAAAGGAGGTGTTTGATGAGTATAGGCATTTCCTCTCTAAGAATCATAGGTATAGAAAAACAAAAAAAAATATTTTCAATGGGAAGCAAGAGACTGCATTAAAACCATGGAGAATGACACCTCACCTTTGGAAGATGCAATACAATAGAAATCGTCATCATGGTACGTATGGATCATTGTATATGAATTGTTATGTATTTTAATTTTTATTGTGAGTTGTTTACTTTAGTGGCCATATTTTATTTATGATGTAATTTATTTATAAACTAATACTCATGATGTCCATCGTGATCATGAAGGCATTAATGGGCTTCCATGAGGAATGAAAAGTTATCCTATTTAATTCAGCAGGTTGCCCTACCATGAGCACCTACAAATTGCTCATTTGTTTGATACAATGCATATTGGAAAGAATGTTACTAAAACCTTATGGTGACTACTGGAGCTAAGGAGGGAGAAAGATAAAGTTGTGAAAGCTTGCAAAGACATTCAAGAAAGCAACCATGCAATGAAAGACGTCATCCAATTTCATACCAATGGAGAACAAGTTAATATAAACTCAATTCCATGGATGTTTAGAGAGCAACAAAGCAATGTTTTCAAAGAAGTAATGTGGAAAATTAAATTTCCCACTGCATTTTGTGCGAACTTAAAGAATATCATAACCAAAAAAGGTGATTTTGCGAGGGTCAAAACACATGATTGGCATGTCTTCATTAAGGTAATTATTATTGTTATGTCCATATAAATTTTTTTTTCATTTTACTACGTATATTTGTTTTTCTTATTTGTATACTCTTTGTTTAATAAATGGCGTGGTTTGTATATTGATACAGTATGTTCTACCTCTCTCTCTCTTAGACAACTTCGACAACAATGTCAAACAAGTTTTATATAATCTTGGTAAATACATGAGGTAAATAGCGATTACTTGCATGTGCTTAGTGTTTTTTTAATTCTCTGTATAATTTATATTTGTTTTTTTGTGCACTATTTCAACATATATTGTAATTTAATGTTTTTTTGTTAAATATCGTTATTAGTTTGTGTCACTTGTATATGGTTGACATCTAAATAAATCTATAAAGAAGATATAAAGTATTGGAGGAGAGAAATTCCTCGTCTCATGTGTGAAATGCAGAAGCATCTACCATCGGCATTTTTCAATGCATAGGAACACTACCTCATACACCAAGTTGAGGAGATTGAGTTGTGTGGATCTGTGCACTCAAGGTCCATGTGGATGGTTGAGAGGCACTTGAAATTTATGAAGGGTTTGGTGAGACAACGAGCACATGCTGAGGGATCTATGATGGAAGGATATACAGTATACCAAAACATGTTGTATGTTAGTGAATATCTTCCTATTTTAGCGTCAAAGCTCAATTTACGTCGCATTTGTGATCGAGAATCCAATAACAAATTTGAAGGGGAGAAACTGAAGGGGAAAGGTATATTGAGGAAGGTGAAAGGTAATTATTAGCTAGTGGATGTTTATTATATCGTTCATATTCTAATTGTATTTTCTAGTTATAATTGCTTCAATTAAGAGCATATAATTTGTTCAAGAGATTTGCACCTTTCTTTCATTTTAATGGTTATTGTCATTAAATAGTTGGTCGAGAATGGGATGCAATTCATTTATACATCACAAACAATATTGACTGGATGAAGGTATGGATTGAAGGATGCAAACAATCGGGTCATGAAATATCATGGGAAGGTGTGGCTTCATTGGTAAAAGCAGCACAACGCAATGGAGATAGAAATCTAACAGAAAGGGAAATCGATTTGGCATATGGTGTAAAAGATAAAATGGCAAGCATATAATTAATCAATCCCTCTAAATCTTTTATTTTTCAAATTACATTTTGATGTACATGTTCTTATTTTCCATGTATTGTTGCATAAGGACTGAATGGTTGTGTAATCTTTTCATGTATTGCTTATTGTAGGTAAAACACCATAAGGCTATGGTCTGCAATGGAGGTAGATATCGGATCAAAAAATTGGATGAAACAAAGAAAACATCAGATTCTAGGATATCTGTTGTCTTTGAGGTTACCAATGTTTCATCTAGAACTGACAGACATCTAGAAGTCTCAGAAAATCGATACTATGGGTATTCGGAAGATATTATACAGTGTGACTTTAAATCCTTTAAGGTAGTTCTATTCGTTTTCAAATGGTACAGGTTACAATTGAATCAACGTGATCCTGATAGAACTATTATTAAACATGATAATGGATTTACCATGGTAAACACAAGGTTGTTTGAGCCAGAAACAGAGCCCTATGTTCTTCCAAGCCAATGTGAATAGGTATTTTACTCAGAGGTTCCAGGTAAAGCGGGCTGGTCATTTGTTGTGAGACACGATCCAAGGGGAAGGCTGGTAAAGTATAACCTAGATGATGCAAATGAAGAGGGTTCTCTGGAAGAAGGATATAATGACACAGAGCATGATCAACATGAGTTAGGTGATGATGATGACCTAGCAGAAGATGTACTCCAAGAAACAGTTGAATCTGATGATGTAGCAAACAATGCCGATGAAAGTTATACCAATGATGAAACAATGAGCATAACTATGATGATGACGATGATTATATGGCCAACCCTTACAATGTTGAATCTGGATCTGATGATACAGATGATGACTTGGATGAAGAAGACGATGACATGGATGAAGAAGACAAGGAAATATAATTAATGAAAGGTAAATATCCTCATGATCATTGTCATCGTCGTCATCAAAATCATAATTATCATCATCATCGTCATCATTGTCGTCATCAAAATCATAATTATCATCATCGTCGTCGTCATCGTCGTCATCATCATCATCTTCATCACCATAGTCTTCATTAAAATTAAACCTAGATCAAATTAATTACTTCATATCATCATCATCACCGTCTGTAGCATTGTCATTATTGTCGTCATCGTTAATGATTAAATATAATGAAAGGTAAATATTTAATTAGACCTATTCTTTTATCTTATTTCTTTTTAAAAAGAGTTATGGACATCATCGTCATAATCATCATCATCATGATGTGGATCATCATCGTCATCATCCTCACCATCCTCATCACCATCATCAACATCATCATCATCATCATCATCATCATATAATCATCATCATCATCATTATCATCATCATAATCATCATAATCGTCATCACCACAATCACCCTCATCATCATCTTCATCATCATTGTCGTCGTTATCGTCGTCTTCATCATCATGACCAGTATCATCATCGTCATCCTCATCAACATAATCATCACCAACATCATCATCTTCATCATAATCGATGAAGATGACATCGTTATCCTCATGATCATTGTCATCATCATTATCATTGTCATCGTCGTCATCAAAATCATAATTATCATCATCATCATCGTTATCATCATCATCATCATCTTCATCATCATTGTCGTCATCATCATCATCATCTTCATCGCCATCATCATCATTAAAATTAAACCTAGATCAAATTAATTACTTCATATCATCGTCATCGTCATCTGTAGCATCGTCATCGTCTTCATCGTCGTCGTCGTCGTCAACGATGAAATATAATGAAAGGTAAATATTTAATTAGACCTATTCTTTTATCTTATTTCTTTTTAAAAAGAGTTACGGACATCATCATCATCATCATCATCATGTGGATCATCATCGTCATCATCCTCACCATCCTCAACACCATCATCAACATCATCATCATCATCATCTTCATCATATATAATCATCATCATCATCATCATCATAATCATCATAATCATCATCATCATCTTCATCATCATTGTCGTCGTCATCGTCGTCTTCATTATCATGACCATCATCATCATCGTCATCCTCATCAACATAATCATCACCAACATCATCATATTCATCATAATCGATGAAGATGACATCGTTATCCTCATGATCATTGTCATCATCATCATCATTGTCATCATTGTCATCAAAATCATAATTATCATCATCGTCATCATCATCATCAAAATCATAATTATCATCATCATCTTTATCATCATCGTCGTCCTCATCATCTTTATCATTGTCGTCATCATCATCATCATCATCTTCATCTCCATGATCATCATTAAAATTAAACCTAGATCAAATTAATTACTCCATATCATCATCATCGTCGTCTGTAGCATCGTCATCGTCGTCGCCATCGTCAACGATGAAATATAATGAAAGGTAAATATTTAATTAGACCTATTTTTTTATCTTATTTCTTATTTCTTTTATTTATATTTGAAATATTTTTCCATAAAATATTTTATATGAAATTTTAAAATTTATCATTTTATTTTTATTTTGAATGTTTTAAGTTTATTTTAAAAAAGTATTTAATTTAAATAAGATATTTATATAGAAGAATGTAGTTAGCAAAATTGATGTCCAAAATTTTTACTTAGTTTATTGCTATAATAAAAAGATTAGATTTTAGATTTTGTAGATAAGTTTTATGTTTCCAAATTCAATATGAAGAATGGAGTAAACATGGAAAGATGTTAAGAATGTAGAACATAACATTAATGTTTTTTTTTAAATCTTTTACATACCTTATGGCTCATGAAAAGATATTAGATTCCAATTTTTTCATATATCTTTGATCTTACCACAACTTTAAAGTTTGGTGACAAACATCAAAATCATTTTAGATATTTAGTCTTTGTTAAATTGCCACAACAATGGCTTCTTAAATCATTTAAATGTTGTCATTCCACCCACCAAAGTTTGAATCTCCTAATTGTTGTCATTCCACCCACCAAATCTTGAGTCTCCTCAATAGAATAATTGTGCCTTATAGCTATTAAATAAGATATATGTCAAGGTTCTTAGTAAAAGTGTATCTGATAATAAATCATTGTTCTCTTCTTTCTTTTATTAGGATTTTTTGACTTTTTTTTATGATGGTGATGACAATTATGACGATAATGTTACCATATTGGTCTATCATATTTTGTTATATTGAATCCAAGCTCAAAAAGGGCACAAATAAGATTATAATGATTATAAAAGAATTGGGCCCTTTTTAATTTTGAAATTGATTTAAAAAGAAAATTTCCAAGCCATGCATGCTTTCAAAATCATCATCCTCATGATCATTTTCATCATCATCATCATTTTCATCATCGTCATCAAAATCATAATTATCATCATCATCGTCGTCGTCGTCACCATCATCCTCGCCATCCTCATATCATCATCATCAATATCATCATGATCATGATCATCATCTTCATCATCATCGTCATCATCATCGACGTCATCATCACACATCATCATCATCATCATCACACATCATCATATTCATCACACATCGTCATCATCATCATCATCATCGTCTGTATCATCGTCATCATCTTCATCATCATCGTCATCATCGCCAACGATGAAATATAATGAAAGGTAAATATTTAATTAGACCTATTCTTTTATCTTATTTCATTTTAAAAAGAGTTATTAACATCATCATCATCATCATCATCATGTGGTTCATCATCGTCATCATCCTCACCATCCTCATCATCATCATGAGCATCATAATCATCATCATCATCAACATCATCTTCATCATCATCATCATCATCATCATCATCATCTTCATCATCATCATCATCATCATCTTCATCATCATTAACATCATCATCATCATCAACATCATCATCCATCAACATCAAGATCATCCATCATCATCATCGTCGTCGTCAGCAACATCATCGTTGCCATCAATAGCATCATCAGCGTCATTATCATCATCATCATCAACATCGTTAGCATTTTCATCATTTCATATGATATCAAGACGGTCATCACCATCATCATCATCATCATCATCATCTTCATCATCGTCAGCATCATCATCTTCATCATCATCATTGTCGTCATCTTCATCATCATCATCATCTTCTTCATCATCATCATCATCATCATAATGATCAACATCGACATCATGTGTTCCTTCTCACTTGGTTATGGTGAACGAGATCTTGTGTGGGTGAGCACTTAGACACCTCATTTATATACCTTGCCTAGTTGATTACTTTACTTTTACCAACAACCCAAAGGGTCTCTATCTATACTGCCCACTTCTTGACCAACTTGAATCCTTCCTTTTTTAACCTTTGTTTGTAATGCCCTAAAATTACTTACAATGTTGTACGGACTTCAAATAGAGATAGCTGTAGGGGTGAAAATAGAGTTGCATTTGACCCACATTTGACCCATATTGGCTGATATGGATTCTGAATTCTGGCTAGTCTAAGTGTTACAATTACAATATTACATACATAAATATTTTATTATTAAATATTAAAATATTTATAAGAAAAATTCATAAACTACTATACAGTTATAAAGTCAAAAAACTTTTGATTAGAAAGAGAAATTTGTAGTGTATGCAAGGGTTGATATTACATTACTTGTTAATAATACATTATTGGTATCTTGTAACAACTATTTTGACAATGATCAAGGTGTGACGAGGGAGTCCAAAATGATATGTGGAGGTGCAACATGCTCCTATATGGTGTGCCTCCATTCTACTGTAGTTTGAAGAGATGTTGGCGAATGTGCTTTGTACATTCGCTTGGTGCAAGGTGAGAGCAGGAAGATGTAGACATCAAAGGGATGGGGTAGGAGACATAAGGTGCTTTTTACATTAGCTTTAGAATTATTCCCTAGTGTGAGTGATATTTGATGTTTCCTTGCCCTTTTTCCATCCCCTTGGTTTCATCAAATCATTGAGGAAGGCATGACATAGTTAATTTAAGAGCCTTTTGATTTGTGCGGAATAGTCTTTTTTGGTTCTTTCTACTATGGGATTTCCTTAGGGTTGAAAATTAGTATGGGAAAACAAGTTAGCGTTGCCTTAGGGTTGAAAATTAATATGGGAAAACAAGCATCATCATGACAAGCTAAAAGGAATAAATCAACAAATATTACGGATTGATATAAATGTATTTAAAACATTCTTTTGATCCTTGAATGTGCCAAGTAGCAGATTTGGAAATGTCTGATCTTCACCACCATGGATTATATATATATATATATATATATATATATATGATTGTTGCAGGTTACCACTGGGAAATATGCCTCTGAATTGTTGGGTTATGCACTACATAGTAGCACTAAAGAGGTTAAAACATCCACTCTACATGATCTCTAAGAACTCAACATCATTATTTGTCCATTACTGTAAAGGAGATGTACTAGAATATTTTCCTAGACTTGTTGATTTCACCATGAAGTTGAATGTAAATGATAAACAGAGAGGAGCACTAAGCAAGCTACAACACTTTGTAGGAAATTGATTGAGTAGAGATATAATGTCTGCAACAGTCTACAAACATCCTTCACTTGAATGATGTTAGTTCTTTGCGATCCTGTAGAGTGGATGTTTGGTTTCTCTATCGGTTGCTTCTTGGAATTTATAATAAACTTGGCTGGCAATATCATGATTCGACTGTGAGGTGCTTAGTTCACTGGAAACTGGGTTAGATAATACTAGTCCATTAATGGAAAATCATGAATCTTATGGTTTATGCTTTGGGTCTTGAAGCATGTACTAGTTATTTTTATGTCCTCCATTTTTTATTTGAACATTTTATGTCAATTTTCACCAAGTCTGATTTTTTTTCCCCTCTTACAATTAACACGATAAGATGGCCTTTGTGGTTTAGACAGTTGGTTAGCTTTATAATTATTACCTAGTGTGAGTGATATTTGATGTTTCCTTGCCCTTTTTCCATCCCCTTGGTTTCATCAAATCATTGAGGAAGGCATGATATAGTTAATTTAAGAGCCTTTTGATTTGTGCAGAATAGTCTTTTTTAGTTCTTTCTACTATGGGATTGCCTTAGGGTTGCCTTAGGGTTGAAAATTAGTATGGGGAAACAAGTTAGCGTTCCCATAGGGTGGAAAATTAAGATGGGAAAACAAGCATCATCAGGACAAGCTAAAAGGAATAAATCAACAAATATTATAGACTGATATTAAATGTATTTAAAACATTCTTTTCATTCCTGAATGTGCCAAGTAGCAGATCTGGAAATGTCCGCTCTTCACCACCATGGATTATATATATATATATATATATATGATTGCTATAGGTTACCACTGGGAAATATGCCTCTGAAGTGTTGGGTTATGCACTACAGAGTAGCACTGAAGAGGTTAAAACATGCAAGGTGTCGGATTTTGGGCTCAATTTTTGTTGTGAATGATGGTATGAACTGAAAGAGTGCCTTCAGCCTTAATCCCATAATTTCATAAAAACCCTGATCAAATTAACAAAAATCATGTATCCTAGAAGTAGCAAGTAACAATTCAACACGAGGAAAGGGAGCATGCCATTTTTGTTTATGTTCTTGATTCTCATGCATTTCCTGCCTATTTGATCAGGATTAAGTTGAGCAGGTGGAGAAGTTAGTTGTAGGGGTATTCCTATTCAGAGTGCATAGTGGATGACCTCAATAGTGTATAATTTGCATCATATGGCTCATTTTCATCTCCACCTTTTGGGCCTGAACCTGAATTTATAAGTGGAGATTAAGAAGTCATGTTTTTTTTTTATTTCCTAATTTTATTTTAATAAATGCATCTTATATAATATTAGTGTTCAAAAAATACCACTTCAATCTAGACAAATGAATGGGCTAGGTTGCAATTATGGGTTCAAGGCCTTTTTCATCTTCACAACAGAGGGACTGTTCCACAAATTTTCCTCTCATTCTTGTCATTAGTGACCAATAAGAAGAGAAGAAAACTTGACATAAGGCATGCATGTCTTAACTCCCATTATAAGGAGGATGACCCAATTATAAGGAGTGCAAAAAAAAATGAAGACAAACATCCTGTTATCCAATATACTAACTCCAGATTCATCCCAATCAGATTAGCATTAACCTCATATATTGCCAACTTACCTTACCATATCCTTTAGACAAATCTAGATTGAGAACCATAGTTGATAAATTGTTTCATTTTATTGAGTGTGAACCCTCATGAACCACGCTAATCGCATCATGGATCCGCATAACTAGAAATTCTAGAATTTTTTCATCACTCTTAACTTGTACTCCTTCATTAAATCATATAAAAAGTTAAAACCCAAATAATTTTTACCGTGCAACCATTAGGAAATGGATTTTTTGAGTTCTGAAAGGACTTTATCACTGCGTTGATCTCTTCTTTTGATATGTGTTATCCCCCTATTTGCATAAGGTGTTTAGTTGACAATTATGAGTTAGCCTGGGTAGAATAAAGACTTTCTGGAAAATATTTGTTAGTGAAAAGGGATGTAAATGTCACCTTCTCCTAAATCTAGGTGCTATAAGTCTTCATTTTCAGTTTTGGGCACAATTAAGGACTGTCCATGTCCTCCTGCAGCATAGAACATGCCTTGAAGCAGTTATGGGTGTGAATCTAGACAAGAGTGGCAATATGAAGTTTTGGGATCTTTTCCTCATAATATAAGGTGTAACAAGATCTAAAAAGAAAATTTGGGTTATATTGGAGGACAAATTTATGCATAAAAAGTATTTCTTGGTTTATTTGGGCATGCCATTGGTGAAACAATATTGAAACAACCATTTCATGAGTAAAGGAAACTGTAAGAGACCTAATTAGTCATGTTGGTATGGACATATTGGTAAACCATTCACAGATAAGATACACTATATGAATCAAATAATAATGCACAAACTGATATAATCTTTACTTTATGTTTCATTCAAAATCCAACATTACATTTAAACAATGAAACCCATTCTCTCATTGTTCTTGTTAGTCTTAAAAGAAGCTACTCCATGGACCTTGTTACAAGGGTAAAGAGATGAGACAAAGAAATCATCCCACTGGGAAATATGCCTCTGAAGTGTTGGGTTATGCACTACAGAGTAGCACTGAAGAGGTTAATACATCCACTCTATAGGATCTCCAAGAACTCAACATCATTATTTGTCCATTACTTTAAAGGTGATGTACTAGAAGATTTGCCTGGACTTGTTGATTTCACTGTGAAGTTGAACGTAAATTATAAAAACAGAGGATCACTAAGCAAGCTACAACACTTTGTAGGAAATCGAATGAGTAGAGATATAATGATGTTAGTTCTTGGAGATCCTATAGAGTGGATGTTTGGTTTCTCTATCAGTTGCTTCTTGAAATTTATATTAAACTTGGCCCAATATCCTGATTCGACCGTGAGGTGCTTAGTTCACTGGAAATTGGGTTAGGTAATACTTGGCCATTAATGGACATTTATGAATCTTATGGTTTATGCTTTGGGTCTTGAAGCAAGTACTAGGTATTTTGATGTCCTCCATTTTTTATTTGAACATTTTATGTCAATTTTCACCATGTCTGATTTTTTTTTGCCCCTCTTACTATTAACACGATAAGATGACCTTTGTGGTTTAGATAGTTGGTTAGCTTTAGAATTATTCCCTGGTGTGAGTGATCTTTTATGTTTCCTTTCCATTTTTCCATCCCCTTGGTTTCATCAAATCATTGAGGAAGGCATGATATGGTTAATTTAAGAGCCTTTTGATTTGTGCGGAATAGTCTTTTTTGGTTCTTTCTACTATGGGATTGCCTTAGGGTTTCCTTAGGGTTGAAAATTAGTATCTGGAAAAAAGTTAGCGGTTCCTTAGGGTTGAAAATTAATATGGGAAAACAAGCATCATCATGACAAGCTAAAAGGAATAAATCAGCAAATATTACAGACTGATATAAATGTATTTAAAACATTCTTTTCATTCCTGAATGTGCAAAGTAGCAGATCTAGAAATGTCTGCTCTTCACCACCATGGATTATATCTATATCTATATATATGATTGTTGTAGGTTACCACTAGGAAATATGCCTCCAAGAATGCCTGTAGTAGCTGGTCTAATTTCTTCCATTATTGTGGTGGTACCTATTTGTGACATGAAGATACATACTAGATGGGCATAAAAATGTGTTTCTTAGAGCAGTATGGGTGAAAAATACAAGACTACAAATCAATGATAAGTTAGGGATAATATTCATTATAAAAGTACCCTTGGGTAGGCAGAACAGGGAATTAATTCATCCTCTCTTGGAGTCCTTCAACCATTCATCTCACTCTCCTTCGTTCCTAGGTCTCAAAATATTTATTTTGGCAACAAGGTGCTTATACAGTTCGATCAAAGCCATCAGCTGTGCAAGATGCTGAAAGTAAGGATATTGTTTTATGTTTCACTTTTGTTGTCAAAAGGAATACTTAAAAGCTAGGAAGTACCAAAGCTAGTCATTATGTGCATGTGGACTTAATGTAGGGAGAGAAGTCATGTCTACTTTTTTGTTCTTGATTGGGAGCAATGATGAAACCACAATAGTGGTTTATAGATGGATACTTAATAACCATGGTAAGATTCATGAGTTAGTCATAAGACATTCCAGTGTACTATTTATTAAATCTGCAAATATTATTGTTGAAAAGGGGTTAGAATTTACTGTGTACCGTTGTAGGATTTCCACTAGCAAAAAAGGCATTGACTTGATAGTCACAATCCCATTAGTATGATAAATTATGGGAGAGATCAGAAAAACATCCCTACACAAATGTTAACTGATAAGTATGGTTTTGGTGTATCATTTGGAGAATAGCATCCTATAACAATAGTTGTTATTATGACTCTTAAAGGGTCCTAGATGAGATCTAGGCACTTTTAGGCCCTTAAGCTTTCAATCTTAAGAAGCCATAAACAACAAGTATGTGCACCCTAGCAACGATGGAAAATATCATAAAACATATTAGGTAAAATGGATAATCATCTACAACATCACAACATCATTCATGGGAAAAATAAAAAACACTTACAACCATAAAAAATAAGGGTTACAAAAACAACGAGTGTAGAGTAAGGAGAGAGGAGTGGCCAGGGAAATGAATAATAGGGCCAATGTAGAGTGGAAAAGTGACCTAGAAGTTTGGAAGAGGAGATTAACCAAGATTCCTTGAAAAAGGAACTCATGTCAAAGTTGCTTTTTGATGGAAGTGACCAACATACCAACTCCGTATCACTTCTATCCGAAGTAAATGTAGATGAATGCGAATATATGTTCTTTCAAGGAGATAGTCCATTACAGGAGAACCTCCAGGCCCTGCACAGACATATATTGGCATAAATTGCAGTGTTACATTTGCTGCATATGCATAACAGATCATCTCAATCTTGACAACGTTGAAAGTCCAAAGTCCAATGAGCACACACATACATATGAAGCTTATGAATCCTACCCAATTCATGTTAGGAAAAGGAAATGCAAGCAATAAGTGAGAATGGAGACTTGTATGTAACTAAAAGAGGGTCATATAATAGAATTTTTAGGGCTACCAAATGCCCACACCTATTAACCAAACTCATTCTTGACAAGATTTTTCTTTAACAAGTTTTTTGCTTATAAGTATTTCCAAGTTTTTTTGCTGGTATTTTGCTATGATTATGCCAATTTTTTTTTTTGGCCATGGTGCAGGAAGAACCAAACAGTATTTGTCAAACCTATCATCCTCCAACGAAGGGATTTTGGGAAGGCTAGAGGAAAGTGAGACATCCAATAGGTCTACAAGGGATAGATCAACTAGATGTTAGAAGATTAGAAGAAAATTCAACAAACGCATGAAATTTTTTCTAAAAGGAGGGGGGTCATGTTCCTATGATGATGAGACAGTGGGAGACATCGAATTTCCCTTAAGGTACCAACACCTAGTGAAACAATGGGTGCCTAGGTATATTTCTCAAATAAACTTTGATTTTTGTGTGAATGAGAGGATATATAGAATTGCACCATTGTCATTGCATGGATTGGGGTTGTTTTGCATGGACAACATAAAGGTTGGATATGGTAGATGTACAAAATTGATGGAGTATGTTGGACCTTGTTACAACTACAGTGACTGGATGCACTTGGTCCAATATACACGAAGTATGCATAGATATGGGTTGTCAGCGAATTATATAAAACTGAAATACAAAGCTCAAAATAAAGGAGGGTGAATCCACGGACCTGGGTAACACTTTTTGGCAAGCGCATTTCGGCAAAAACAGAAAAACGCACCTCGGTCGAGGGCTTGTTAAGCCCTCGACCGAGGTCTTAATATCTCGACCGAGGTTTTATTAAGCCCTCGATCGAGGTATTTAAATACCTCGGTCGAGGTATTTAAATACCTCGACCGAGGTATTGCGGGCTTTACAAACCCTCGGTCGAGCTAAATACCTCGGTCGAGGTTCATACCTCGGTCGAGGGCTTAAAAAAACAGACTTAGCCCTCATTCAAACAAATGGAAAATTTACTGTGCCTTGCAGAGGTGTAAACCCTGCCATTCCTAGCACATAACTGAGCGGAGTTGATACCGATAGATTCACCAACGAATATTCTATCCATTGACGTATCATACACGCATTTTGGCATTCATATGATATTTATTTTTAATTACTTCAAAAACTTATACTTAGAAAACCACACTGCAACTTCGAAGCAGGTCAAAGAAAAATCCGCAGAGTTAAAAATACATAGCCAAAAAATTCTTAAAAATGCACACATCACATATCGACGTGTCCTCTTCAAAAGG